>JAGFBZ010002265.1:0-126751 GCA_018398805.1 Hirundichthys speculiger
CCATCCACCATCCATCCATCCATCCATCCATCCATCCATCCATCCATCCATCCATCCATCCATCCATCCATCCATCATCCATCCATCCATCCATCACCATCCAACCATCCAATCCATCCATCCATCCATCCATCCAGCCATCAATCCAGCCATCCATCCATCCATCCAACATCCATCCACCACCATCCAACCATCCATCCATCCATCCATCCATCCATCCATCATCCATCCATCCATCATCCATCCATCCATCCATCCATCCATCCATCCAGCCAACCATCCATCCATCCATCCATCCATCCATCCATCCATCCATCCATCATCCATCCATCCATCCATCCATCCATCCATCATCAATCCATCCATCCATCCATCCATCCATCCATCCATCCATCCATCCATCCATCCATCCATCATCCATCCATCCATCCATATCAATCCATCCAACCATCCATCCATCCATCCAACCAGCCAACCATCCATCCATCCATCATCCATCCATCCATCCATCCATCCATCCATCCATCATCCATCCATCCCATCCATCCAACCATCCATCCATCATTCATCATCCATCCATCCATCCAACCAGCCAACCATCCATCCATCCATCTATCCATCCATCCAATCCAGCCAACCACCATCCATCCATCCATCCAACCCATCCAACCATCCATCCAATCCATCCATCCCATCCATCCATCCATCCAATCCATCCATCCATCCATCCATCCATCCAGCCAACCATCCCATCCATCCATCCATCCATCCATCCATCCAAACCAGCCAACCATCCATCCATCCATCCATCCATCCACCATCCATCCATCCATCCATCCATCCATCATCCATCCATCCATCCATCCATCCATCCATCCATCCATCCATCCATCCATCCATTCATCCATCCAACCAGCCAACCATCCATCATCCATCATCCATCATCCATCCATCCATCCAACCAGCCAACCATCCATGCATCCATCTATCCATCCATCCAACCAGCCAACCATCCATCCATCCATCCATCCATCATCCATCCATCCATCCATCCATCCATCCATCCATCCATCCATCCATCCATCATCCATCCATCCATCCATCCATTCACCCATCCATCCATCCATCCATCCATCCATCCATCCATCCATCCGTCATCTAGACCTCTTTGATCCTCTGCAGGGTCTCAGGGATCTGCTGGAGTCTATCCATCTCTCTTCAGGTCTAAAGAAAGGGGTCCACCTGGACAGGTCCCAGTCCATCACCTGGACATGTCCCAGTCCATAACCTGGACAGGTTCATGTCCAGGTTAAGGTCCAGGTCCAGGTCCAGGTCCAGGTTCATGTCCAGGTCCAGGTCCAGGTCCAGGTCCAGGTCCAGGTCCAGGTTCAGGTCCAGGTTCAGGTCCAGGTCCAGGTCCAGGTCCAAGTCCAGGTTCAGGTCCAGGTCCAGGTCCAGGTCCAGGTCCAGGTCCAGGTTCATGTCCAGGTCCAGGTACAGGTCCAGGTCCAGGTCCAGGTTAAGGTCCAGGTTCAGGTCCAGGTCCAGGTCCAGGTCCAAGTCCAGGTTCAGGTCCAGGTTAAGGTCCAGGTTCAGGTCCAGGTCCAGGTCCAAGTCCAGGTTCAGGTCCAGGTTAAGGTCCAGGTCCAGGTCCAGGTCCAAGTCCAGATCCAGGTCCAGGTCCAGGTCCAGGTCCAGGTCCAAGTCCAGGTCCAGGTCCAGGTCCAGGTCAGTCCAGGTTCAGGTCCAGGTCCAGGTCCAGGTCCAGGTCCAGGTCCAGGTCCAGATCCAGGTCCAGGTCCAGGTCCAGGTCCAGGTCAGGTCCAGGTCCAGGTCCAGATCCAGGTCCAGGTCCAAGTCCAGATCCAGGTCCAGGTCCAGGTCCAGGTCCAGGTTCAGGTCCAAGTCCAGGTTCACGTCCAGGTTCAGGTCCAGGTTCAGGTCCAGGTACAGGTCCATCCAACCATCCATCCATCCATCCATCCATCCATCCATCCATCCATCCATCCAACCATCATCTATGCATCCATCATCCATCAATCCATCCAACCAGCCAACCATCCATCCATCCAACTGTCCACCATCCATCCATCCATCCATCCATCCATCCATCCATCCATCCATCCATCCATCCAACCGGCCAACCATCCATCCATCCATCCATCCATCCATCCATCCATCCATCCATCCATCATCTATGCATCCATCATCTATCAATCATCAACATCCATCCACCATCCCATCCAACCATCCATCCATCCATCCATCCATCCAACCATCCACCATCCACCATCCATCCAACCATCCATCCATCCATCCATCCATCCATCCATCCATCCATCCATCCATCCATCCATCCATCCAACCGGCCAACCATCCATCCATCCATCCATCCAACCATCCATCCATCCATCCATCCATCCATCCATCCATCCATCCATCCATCATCTATGCATCCATCATCTATCAATCCATCCAACCATCCATCCATCCAACCAGCCAGCCAACCATCCATCCATCCATCCATCCATCCATCCATCCATCCATCCATCCATCCATCCATCCATCCATCCATCCATCCATCCATCCAACCATCCACCATCCACCATCCATCCATCCATCCATCCAACCATCCATCCATCCATCCATCCATCATCCATCTATCCATCCATCCATCCAACCAGCCAACCATCCATCCATCCATCTATCCAACCAGCCAACCATCCATCCATCCATCCAACCATACACCGTCCATCCATCCATCCATCCATCCATCCATCATCTATGCATCCATCATCCATCAATCCATCCAACCAGCCAACCATCCACCGTCCATCCATCCATCCATCCATCCATCCATCCATCCATCCATCCATCCATCCATCATCCATCCATCATCCATCCATTCACCCATCCATCCATCCATCCATCCATCCATCCGTCATCTAGACCTCTTTGATCCTCTGCAGGGTCTCAGGGATCTGCTGGAGTCTATCCATCTCTCTTCAGGTCTAAAGAAAGGGGTCCACCTGGACAGGTCCCAGTCCATCACCTGGACATGTCCCAGTCCATCACCTGGACAGGTCTCCAGTCCATCACCTGGACAGGTCTCCAGTCCATCACCTGAACAGGTCTTCAGTCCATCACCTGAACAGGTCTCCAGTCCATCACCTGGACAGGTCTCCAGTCCATCACCTGGACAGGTCCCAGTCCATCACCTGGACAGGTCCCAGTCCATCACCTGGACAGGTCCCAGTCCATCACCTGAACAGGTCTCCAGTCCTTCACCTGGACAGGTCTCCAGTCCATCACCTGGACAGGTCCCAGTCCATCACCTGGACCACATGAACACTCCCAAGAGAGAAAGACCTGCTGAGGTTCAGACCTGGAACCTTCTAGAGACACCAGAGACCACCAAGATTATATATCCACAATAAACCTGACAGCATGGGACGATCGAACAGTCATGATAGAAAATAAAACTTTACCTTGTGACAAAAACCTAAACAACTATTATTATTATTATTGTTATCATCAGGTTAGTAATGAATAATGTAGTTTGCTGTATTAATAAATGTCTTTAGAATGTGTTTGGGGAACATATTTTAGTTTATTTAATATCATTCAGGCCTTTTAAAACCGCATCAATTATTAGTGTGATGAATGTGATGAAGGAGCGTAACCCCCGACAACAATGAATATAACATAAATATAAATGTACAGGTCTGAGGTCTGAGGTCTCGGTGGAGCAGAACCTTCTCATCACGGACCGGGTCGGTACGACCCAGCGGTCCCAGTCAGAGATGGAAACACGTGTTTACGGTGAAATCCGTCCAACCAGGAGAGTTTAAAGAGCTTTTAAGGGCGCTGCTTTACACGACACACCCTTTGTGTTTCTGACACATTAAGGAAACCTCCGGGCCACTCGTAAAATAAAACAAACATCTTTCTCTCTCGTCCATAAAATAAAAACAAGATTGGCTGCCTCCGCAGAAAAACTCACAGGCAGCACTTTCCTAGCTGTTTTCCTCCGAGAGGAATGATTGTAAATGTGTAATTAAATTAATAAAATAGTCCCTGGTAGTAAATCACCGGCCCAGCTGGGTTTGGGATTATGTTCTGAGCATGAATGCATTTTTCTGTTGCAGGAGCTTCAGGAGTCTGTGGTTAAGGGTTAAGATACTAAAAAAACAAATGGCTACACAGGTTTTAAACGCTCCCCCAATCCAGCGGGCCAAGCGCTCACGCAGCAATTAGTCAGAGCCGAGGTGGGGGGGGGGGGGGGGGAGGGGGGGGGGGCGGCGTGGCATCGGGCTTCGGCTCGCCGTGCCAGTTTTCTGCTGCAATAAAGGCACTAAAACGTCCTCATTAAAACTATTTTGGGTGCGGGGGTTTGGCGTGGTGGAGCGCTGAGAGCTGGGGGGGGGGGGGGGTAAACACCAAGGTAGGAGAAGATGGGGGGGGGGGGGGGTGCCAGCGTTCCTGTGCCAGGGCACCTCCATGTCACCGGTGGCTACAGGCGTGTAATTACAAACACATGCTCGTTAAAGCGGCTCCAGAGGACCTGAGAGATGAGACGCAAACAGAGAATAACGAGAATAACCGTTACAGAACCGAGCCCCGACCCAGGTTCAGGTCCAGTTCCTCTACCGACCGCTAGAGGCTGCAGTTCCTCTACCGACCACTAGAGGCTGCGGTTCCTCTACCGACCGCTAGAGGCTGCAGTTCCTCTACCGACCACTAGAGGCTGCGGTTCCTCTACTGACCGCTAGAGGCTGCGGTTCCTCTACCGACCACTAGAGACTGCAGTTCCTCTACTGACCGCTAGAGGCTGCGGTTCCTCTACCGACCACTAGAGGCTGCAGTTCCTCTACCAACCAGTAGAGGCTGCGGGACCACTAGAGGCTGCAGTTCCTCTACCGACCACGAGAGACTGCGGTTTCTCTACCGACCACTAGAGGCTGCGGTTCCTCTACCGACCACTAGAGGCTGCAGTTCCTCTACCGACCACTAGAGGCTGCGGTTCCTCTACCGACCACTAGAGGCTGCAGTTCCTCTACCAACCAGTAGAGGCTGCAGTTCCTCTACCAACCAGTAGAGGCTGCAGTTCCTCTACCAACCAGTAGAGGCTGCGGGACCACTAGAGGCTGCAGTTCCTCTACCGACCACGAGAGACTGCGGTTTCTCTACCGACCACTAGAGGCTGCGGTTCCTCTACCGACCACTAGAGGCTGCAGTTCCTCTACCAACCAGTAGAGGCTGCAGTTCCTCTACCAACCAGTAGAGGCTGCGGGACCACTAGAGGCTGCAGTTCCTCTACCGACCACGAGAGACTGCAGTTCCTCTACCGACCACTAGAGGCTGCAGTTCCTCTACCGACCACTAGATGCTGCGGTTCCTCTACCGACCACTAGAGGCTGCAGTTCCTCTACCGACCACTAGAGGCTGCAGTTCCTCTAGACCGCTAGAGGCTGCAGTTCCTCTACCGACCACTAGAGCTGCAGTTCCTCTAACCGACCGCTAGAGGCTGCAGTTCCTCTACCGACTAGAGGCTGCAGTTCCTCTACCGACCACTAGATGCTGCGGTTCCTCTACCGACCGCTAGAGGCTGCAGTTCCTCTACCGACCGCTAGAGGCTGCAGTTCCTCTACCGACCGCTAGAGGCTGCAGTTCCTCTACCGACCACTAGATGCTGCGGTTCCTCTACCGACCGCTAGAGGCTGCAGTTCCTCTACCGACCGCTAGAGGCTGCAGTTCCTCTACCGACCACTAGAGGCTGCGGTTCCTCTATCGACCACTAGAGGCTGCAGTTCCTCTACCGACCGCTAGAGACTGCGGTTCCTCCACCGACCACTAGAGGCTCCAGTTCCTCCACCGACCACTAGAGGCTGCAGTTCCTCTACCGACCGCTAGAGACTGCGGTTCTTCTACCGACCACTAGAGGCCAAAGTTCCTCTACCGACCGCTAGAGGCTGCAGTTCCTCTACCGACCACTAGAGGCTGCGGTTCCTCTACCGACCACTAGAGGCTGCGGTTCCTCTACCGACGACTAGAGGCTGCGGTTCCTCTACCGACCGCTAGAGGCTGCAGTTCCTCTACCGACCACTAGAGGCCAAAGTTCCTCTACCGACCGCTAGAGTCTGCAGTTCCTCTACCGACCGCTAGAGTCTGCGGTTCCTCTACCGACCACTAGAGGCTGCAGTTCCTCTACCGACCACTAGAGGCTGCGGTTCCTCTACCGACCACTAGAGGCTGCAGTTCCTCTACCGACCACTAGAGCCGTTCCTCTACCGACCAGTAGAGGCTGCGGTTCCTCTACCGACCACTACAGGCTGCGGTTCCTCTACCGACCGCTAGAGGCTGCGGTTCCTCTACTGACCACTAGAGGCTGCGGTTCCTCTACCGACCACTAGAGGCTGCAGTTCCTCTACCGACCACTAGAGTTCCTCTACCGACCACTAAGAGGCTGCGGTTTCCTCTACCGACCACTAGAGGCTGCAGTTCCTCTACCGACTGCAGTAGAGGCTGCGGTTCCTCTATACCGACCACTAGAGGCTGCAGGTCCTCTACCGACCGCTAGAGGCTGCGGTTCCTCTACCGACCGCTAGAGGCTCGGTTCCTCTACCGACCACTAGAGGCTGCGGTTCCTCTACCGACCACTAGAGGCTGCGGTTCCTCTACCGACCACTAGAGGCTGCAGGTCCTCTACCGACCACTAGAGGCTGCGGTTCCTCTACCGACTGCTAGAGGCTGCGGTTCCTCTACCGACCGCTAAAGGCTGCAGTTCTTCTACCGACCGCAAGAGGCTGCAGTTCCTCTACTGACCACTAGAGGCTGCAGTTCCTCTACCGACCGCTAGAGGCTGCAGTTCCTCTACCGACCACTAGAGGCTGCGGTTCCTCTACCGACCACTAGCGACTGCAGTTCCTCTACCGACCACTAGAGGCTGCGGTTCCTCTACCGACCACTAGAGGCTGCGGTTCCTCTACCGACCGCTAGAGGCTGCGGTTCCTCTACTGACCGCTAGAGGCTGCAGTTCCTCTACCATCCGCTAGAGGCTGCGGTTCCTCTACCGTCCACTAGAGGCTGCGGTTCCTCTACAGACCGCTAGAGGCTGCGGTTCCTCTAACCATACCCTAGAGGCTGCGGTTCCTTACCGAGGTTCCTTTCCTCTACCGACCACTAGAGGCTGCAGTTCCTCTACTGACCACTAGAGGCTGCAGGTTCCTCTACCGACCGCTAGAGCTGCAGTTTCCTCTACCGACCGCTAGAGGCTTGCAGTTCCTCTACCGACCACTAGAGGCTGCAGTTCCTCTGCTTACCACTAGAGGCTGCAGTTCCTCTACCGACCACTAGAGGCTGCAGTTCCTCTGCTTACCACTAGAGGCTGCAGTTCCTCTACCGACCACTAGAGGCTGCAGTTCCTCTACCGACCTAGAGGCTGCGGGTTCCTCTACCGACCACTAGAGGCTTACTGCGGTTCCTCTACCGACCACTAGAGGCTGCGGTTTCCTCTACCGACCACTAGAGGCTGCGGTTCCTCTACCGACCACTAGAGGCTGCGGTTCCTCTATTGTCCACTAGAGGCTGCGGTTCCTCTACTGACCACTAGAGGCTGCGGTTCCTCTACTGACCACTAGAGACTGCAGTTCCTCTACCGACCACTAGAGGCTGCAGTTCCTCTATTGTCCACTAGAGGCTGCGGTTCCTCTACTGACCACTAGAGGCTGCGGTTCCTCTACTGACCACTAGAGGCTGCAGTTCCTCTACTGACCACTAGAGGCTGCAGTTCCTCTACTGACCACTAGAGGCTGCGGTTCCTCTATTGACCACTAGAGGCTACAGTTCCTCTACTGACCACTTGAGGCTGCAGTTCCTCTACTGACCACTAGAGGCTGCGGTTCCTCTACCGACCACTAGAGGCTGCAGTTCCTCTATTGACCACTAGAGGCTACAGTTCCTCTACCAACCACCAGAGGCTGCAGTTCCTCTACTGACCACTAGAGGCTGCAGTTCCTCTACTGACCACTAGAGGCTGCAGTTAGTTCCTCTACTGACCACTAGAGGCTGCAGTTAGTTCCTCTACTGACCACTAGAGGCTGCAGTTCCTTACTGACCACTAGAGGCTGCGCGGTTCCTCTACTGACCACTAGAGGCTGCAGTTCCTCTACTGACCACTAGAGGCTGCAGTTCCTCTACTGACCACTAGAGGCTGCAGTTCCTCTACTGACCACTAGAGGCTGCAGTTCCTCTACTGACCACTAGAGGCTGCAGTTCCTCTACTGACCACTAGAGGCTTTTCCTTACTGACCACTAGAGGCTGCAGTTCTTTACTGACCACTAGAGGCTGCGGTTCCTCTACCGACCACTAGAGGCTGCAGTTCCTTTACTGACCACTAGAGGCTGCGGTTCCTCTACTGACCACTAGAGGCTGCGGTTCCTCTACCGACCACTAGAGGCTGCAGTTCCTCTACTGACCACTAGAGGCTGCGGTTCCTCTACCGACCACTAGAGGCTGCAGTTCCTCTACTGACCACTAGAGGCTGCAGTTCTTCTACTGACCACTAGTCTCCAACAGTCTCCACTGATCTCCATGTTAAACTGTCCAAATTTCCAGTAGAAATAAACATATTTCCAGTCTTATTCTACATAGACAGAGTTGTGAATGAAGAGCTAACAGAATAATCATTGTTTTTTTAAAGATAATATATCTGCTGAAGCCTGTGATTGACAGAAGGTGGGCGTCTTCCAGTCCTTCTGGCTCCGCCCTTTTTCATCGAGTGCAGCACGAGGAATAATTGTGTTGGTCATCACTCTTCAGAAGCTTGTGATGACATCACAGGTTTCTGGGTTCATGAATGTGTTGACTAGTAACAGAAATAAAAGTCATTCGATCTGAAATATGAGATGTTTGATCTTATATTAAATATCATTTCCATGTTCAGTCCATCTATACTCACTGTTCACTCACTAACTGAATGTAATCCAGAACTGTTTAAAACCACCATCGATACCAGACTTCCAGGTTTTAATTTAAAATCTTCATCCAGGAGCCACATTCTGTTCTGGTTTCTGGACTGCAGCAGGTCCGTTCTGGTTTCTGGGCTGCAGCAGGTCCGTTCTGGTTTCTGGACTACAGCAGGTCCGTTCTGGTTTCTGGGCTGCAGCAGGTCCGTTCTGGTTTCTGGACTGCAGCAGGTCCGTTCTAGTTTCTGGGCTGCAGCAGGTCCGTTCTGGTTTCTGGACTACAGCAGGTCCGTTCTGGTTTCTGGGCTGCAGCAGGTCCGTTCTGGTTTCTGGACTGCAGCAGGTCTGTTCTGGGTTTAAGGCCGATAAACGCTGTTTGTCTCCCATTTGTCTCCCGTTTGTTTGTCTCTCCTTTGTTTGTCTCCCGTTTGTCTCTCGTTTGTTTGTCTCCCGTTTGTCCCGTTTGTCTCCCGTTTGTTTGTCTCCAGTTTTGTCTCTCGTTTGTCTTTGTTGTCTCCCGTTGTGTTTGTCTCCGTTTGTTTGTCTCCCGTTGTTTGTCTCTGTTGTTTGTCTCCTGTTTGTTTGTTTTGTTTTGTCTCCTTTGTTTGTCTCCGTTTGTTTGTCTCCTGTTGGTGTTTGTCTCCCGTTTGTTTGTTTGTTTGTCTCTCTCCCGTTTGTTTGTCTCCCGTTTGTTTGTGTCTCTCGTTTGTTTGTCTCCTGTTTGTTTGTCTCCCGTTGTGTCTCCCGTTTGTCTCCGTTTGTTTGTCTCCGTTTGTTTGCTCCCGTTTGTTTGTCTCCCATTTGTCTCTCGTTTGTTTGTCTCCCGTTTGTTTGTCTCCCGTTTGTTTGTCTCCCGTTTGTTTGTCTCTCGTTTGTTTGTCTCCTGTTTGTTTGTCTCCCGTTTGTTTGTCTCTCGTTTGTTTGTCTCCCGTTTGTTTGTCTCCAGTTGTTTGTCCCCATTTGTTTGTCTCGTTTGTTTGTCTCCCGTTTTGTTTGTTCTCCCGTTTGTTCCCGTTGTCTCTCATTGTTTGTCTTGTTTGTTTTCTCCGTTTGTTGTCTCTGTTGGTTTGTCTCCCGTTTGTTTGTCTCCAGTTGTTTGTCTTCGTTGTTGTCTCCTGTTTGTTTGTCTCCCGTTTGTTTGTCTCTCGTTTGTTTGTCTCCTGTTTGTTTGTCTCCCGTTTGTTTGTCTCCCGTTTGTTTGTCTCTCGTTTGTTTGTCTCCTGTTTGTTTGTCTCCCGTTTGTCTCTCGTTTGTTTGTCTCCGTTTGTCTCTCGTCTCCCGTTTGTTTGTCTCGTCGTTTGTTTGTCTCCCGTTGTTTGTCCTCCCGTTGTTTGTCTTGTCTCTCGTTTGTTTGTCTCTCGTTTGTTTGTCTCCGTCGTTTGTTTGTCTCGTTTGTTTGTTTGTTTGTTTGTCTCCGTTTGTTGTGTCTCCGTTTGTTGTCTCTCGTTGTTTGTCTCTCGTTTGTTTGTGTTTGTCTCGCGTTTGTCTCTCGTTTGTTTGTCTCCCGTTTGTCTCCCGTTTGTCTGTCTCTGAGTTATGACCTCATAAAAGCGTCTGCTGTCGGCGCCGCAGCAGTTTTCCTAAACGCATCCGTGAACCCGCCGGTTTGATTCCCGGCCCTTTCATCGGCTCGTCTCTTGGTGTCGATCGTCTCTCGCCGCGCTCCGCCGTCTGTCTCTTGAAACGTGATTCCCGCCGGGCCACATCAGAGCCCGGGCTCGGTTCTGCGTCCCACGTTTAAAGTAAACAGGAGGCGGTTGCCATGGAGAGGCTGGCAGGGCTGTTTTCTTTCCAACCATCATCATCATCATCGTCAGGCTGCTCCCGCCACAACGACACAACCATCACCGACGCCTCCTGTCAATCAAACACCCCTGACACCAGGCTGTTTAAACCCAGAGGACCACAGGAGTCTGGTTCTGGTTCTGGCTCTGGTTCTGGTATCATCTTCTCCAGTGTTAGGGTTACATTAATCTCCAGCTCCTTTAAAGATATTAAAAGATATTCATTTCTAATATTCTCCGACTGATGGACTTCTGGCTTCTTCTCATGCAGAGCTGGAACCTGTTCAGAGTGATAACGGGTCAGAGCGGTTCTGGCTGCCCTGGGGAACTAGAACCATCCATCCAACCATCCAACCATCATTTAACCATCCATCCATCCATCCATCCAACCATCATTCAACCATCCATCCATCCATCCATCCATCCAACCATCATTCAACCATCCATCCATCCATCATCCATCCATCCATACATCCATCCAACCATATCCATCATCCATCCATCCATCCACCCATCATCTATTCATCCATCATCCAGCCATCCATCCATCATCTATTCATCCATCCACCCATCCATCCATCCATCATCGATCCATCGATCCATCCATCCATCCATCCATCCATCCATCCATCCATCCATCCATCCATCCATCATCCAGCATCATCCATCATTCAACCATCCATCCCCAGCCATCCATCCATCCATCCATCCATCATCCATCATCCATCCATCATCATCATCATCATCATCCATCCATCCATCCATCCATCCATCCATCCATCCATCTATCCATCATCCATCCATCCATCCATCACCTATCCATCCATCCATCCATCCATCCATCCATCCATCCATCCATCCATCCTCCATCCATCCATCCATCATCCATCCACGCTGATACACGTCTAGATCTCTTTTAGGTGTCTTTTACCCACATTTTACACTTTTACATTTATCTCCAGCTCCTGTCACGACATTAAAAGATCTCCATATCAACATCTGTAATCAAATTAGAGTGATAATGGTCACAGGGGACTAGAACCTTTACCTCCTTCAAACAACACAAATATGAAATAGTTGGGCTGAAAGGAAGGAAGAGAGGAGCGTCATGGAGCTTCATCAGGATCAGTGCTCCATTCACACAACAAGCTAAGATATCAGCCAAACTGTCAGGCTCGACAGCTCCACAACAACGCTGAACTACAGACCAGATAAAAAAAACACTTCAATCATTTAAAACCAGCACTCATCTACAAACATTCAGAGAGGGAACTTTTGAGATCTGAGGGTTTTTAAGGGGAGCTTGGTGTGTTCATGATCAAGATCTGAATAAAGAGCCGTTCGTTTGTGTTTCACTTCGGTAAATCTGAATGATTCAGTGAACAACTTTGAACGATTCCTGGTGAAGCTGCACGAAACTGAGCCAGGACAGAAACCAGGACCGGACCTGCACGAAAACCCTGTGGTTTTTTCCTCATTAAATTAACTTCAGACCTACTTTTGTTGTTCATTAGTTCAGGTAAACTGATTAGGTGGAACCAGCAGGACAGAAACCAGTTAGAAGACCTCCAGTGGTCTGTGGAGGAACTGCAGCCTCTAGCGGTCAATAGAGTAACTGCAGCCTCTAGCGGTCAGTAGAGGAACTGTAGCCTCTAGTGGTCAGTAGAGGAACTGCAGCCTCTAGTGGTCAGTAGAGTAACTGCAGCCTCTAGCGGTCAGTAGAGGAACTGTAGCCTCTAGCGGTCAGTGGAGGAACTGCAGCCTCTAGTGGTCAGTAGAGGAACTGCAGCCTCTAGTGGTCAGTAGAGGAACCGCAGCCTCTAGCGGTCAATAGAGGAACTGCAGCCTCTAGTGGTCGGTAGAGGAACTGCAGCCTCTAGTGGTCGGTAGAGGAACTGCAGCCTCTAGCGGTCAGTAGAGGAACTGCAGCCTCTAGTGGTCAGTGGAGGAACTGCAGCCTCCAGCAGTCGGTAGAGGAACAGCAGCCTCTAGTGGTCGGTAGAGGAACTGCAGCCTCTAGCTGTCGGTAGAGGAACTGCAGCCTCTAGTGGTCAGTGGAGGAACTGCAGCCTCTAGCGGTCGGTAGAGGAACTGCAGCCTCTAGTGGTCAGTGGAGGAACTGCAGCCTCTAGCGGTCGGTAGAGGAACTGCAGCCTCTAGCTGTCGGTAGAGGAACTGCAGCCTCTAGTGGTCAGTGGAGGAACTGCAGCCTCTAGTGGTCAGTGGAGGAACTGCAGCCTCCAGCAGTCGGTAGAGGAACAGCAGGCTCTAGTGGTCGGTAGAGGAACTGCAGCCTCTAGCTGTCGGTAGAGAAACTGCAGCCTCTAGTGGTCAGGTAGGGAACTGCAGCCTCTAGCGGTCGGTAGAGGAACTGCACCTCTAGCGGTCGGTAGGGAACTGCAGCCTGTCGGGTCGGTAGAGGAACTGCAGCCTCTAGTGGTCAATAGAGAAAATGTAGCCTCTAGTGGTAGGTAGAGGAACTGCAGCCTCTAGCGGTCGGTAGAGGAACTGCAGCCTCTAGTGGTCGGTAGAGGAACTGTAGCCTCTAGCGGTCAATAGAGGAACTGCAGTCTCTAGTGGTCGGTAGAGGAACTGCAGCCTCTAGTGGTCAGTAGAGGAACTGCAGCCTCTAGTGGTCGGTAGAGGAACTGCAGCCTCTAGTGGTCGGTAGAGGAACTGCAGCCTCTAGTGGTCGGTAGAGGAACTGCAGCCTCTAGTGGTCGAGTAGAGGAACTGCAGCCTCTAGTGGTCGGTAGAGGAACTGCAGCCTCTAGTGGTCGATAGAGGAACTGCAGCCTCTAGTGGTCGGTAGAGGAACTGCAGCCTCTAGTGGTCGGTAGAGGAACTGCAGCCTCTAGTGGTCGATAGAGGAACTGCAGCCTCTAGTGGTCGGTAGAGGAACTGCAGCCTCTAGTGGTCGGTAGAGGAACTGCAGCCTCTATTGGTCAGTAGAGGAACTGCAGCCTCTCGTGGTCAGTGGAGGAAATGCAGCCTCTAGTGGTCCATAGAGGAACTGAAGCCTCTAGTGGTCAGTAGAGGAACTCCAGCCTCTATTGGTCAGTAGAGGAACTGAAGCCTCTAGTGGTCAGTAGAGGAACTGAAGCCTCTAGTGGTCGGTAGAGGAACTGCAGCCTCTAGTGGTCAATAGAGGAACTGCAGCCTCTAGTGGTCAGTAGAGGAACTGCAGCCTCTAGTGGTCGATGGGGGAACTGCAGTTATTGTATCAAATCTCACCAACATCAGCTCAACATCACCAAAACAGCACAAATAATAAACTGTAATAATCTTAGCATTAATGCTAACATCTATTAGCATCATGGGTTGGCATGAGCTAAGCTAAAATGGCTAATCAGTGGTCCGTGAAGTCCGGTGGGCGTGTTTCAGCCTCCAGACCTGCTCTTTCTTCCATTTTTGGATTAACTGGTTTTGCTGGAGTCAGTTACTGGTCACATCCAGATCCTTCTGGGAACAAACGGTCTGTTTCTCTGCTTCAGCTTCCTTTCATCTGTTTCTGTGTTCATGCTGGTCTTTGTTACTGGTCCCATGGCGTCAGACCAGCATGTTCCCAGTCCCTGCTATCAGCTGAGTTTTGATGATGCAGCTCAGGAATGTGTCGTCCACAGCAGAAACCGTCAGAACCACAAGTCTGGATCTGGTTTCTGGATGTGATTAACTGTCTGAGGGGAACTCCTCCATCAGCAGCAGAGGAGCTTCTGGACTCACCTTCATCCAGGCAACCTGGAATAAAATCACCGTAGTGGTTTTTGAAGAAGAGGAGGAACATTTGGTGACACAGAATTGTTTATTTTAAATGAACTAACAGAAGTATTTTATGTTCATGTATTTATGTTCTTTTATGGTCATGAAGGTTCAGATGTTCTCAGGGTCTCAGGACGAAGATGAGACGGGACATGAAGACCAGTTACTGGCTCATAGATGGTAGAAGACAAAGAGCTGGACGTCTCCTGGATGGGGACCACCGGGGCCCCGGCCTGGAGACAGACCTGGATGAGGACCACCGGTGATTGGACCAGTATGTCTCTGATTGGTCCGGTTTGTTCTCTGATTGGTCCGGTACGTTTCTGTGATTGATCCGGTTCGTTTCTGTGATTGGTCCGGTTCCTTCTCTGATTGGTCCGGTTCCTTCTCTGATTGGTCCGGTTCGTTCTCTGATTGGTCCGGTTTGTTCTGTGATTGGTCCGGTTCGTTCTGTGATTGGTCTCGGTACGTTCTGTGATTGGTCCGGTTCGTTCTCTGATTGGTCCGGTTTGTTTCTGTGATTGGTCCGGTATGTGCTCTGATTGGTCCGGTTCGTTTCTCTGATTGGTCCGGTTCGTTTCTCTGATTGGTCCGGTTCGTTTCTCTGATTGGTCCGGTTTGTTTCTGTGATTGGTCCGGTATGTGCTCTGATTGGTCCGGTTTGTTTCTCTGATTGGTCCGGTTCGTTTCTCTGATTGGTCCGGTTCGTTCTCTGATTGGTCCGGTTTGTTTCTCTGATTGGTCCGGTTCGTTTCTCTGATTGGTCCGGTTCGTTTCTCTGATTGGTCCGGTTTGTTCTGTGATTGGTCCGGTTCATTATCTGATTGGTCCGGTTCGTTTCTGTGATTGGTCCAGTTCGTTCTCTGATTGGTCCGGTTCATTTTCTGATTGGTCCGGTTTATTATCTGATTGGTCCGGTTCATTATCTGATTGGTCCGGTTCATTTTCTGATTGGTCCGGTTCGTTTCTCTGATTGGTCCGGTTCGTTCTGTGATTGGTCCGGTTCATTATCTGATTGGTCCAGTTCGTTTCTGTGATTGGTCCGGTTCGTTTCTCTGATTGGTCCGTTTCGTTCTGTGATTGGTCCGGTACGTCTCTGATCGGTCCGGTTTGTTCTCTGATTGGTCCGGTTCATTATCTGATTGGTCCGGTTCAGGTGGGTCAGGGGTTAGTTGACCTCAGACTGAGGTGGAGGTTGGACCCTGACTGGATGTGCTGGTGCTGGTGCTGGTGGGGGGGATGGGGGGGGGGGGGGGGGGTTCTGTCTCCTCATCAGTTATTTGTTAGCCAGAACTTCCCTGTGGTTTTGAATCCCAGCAGATGTTTTGCAGATGTTTGTTCTCCAGCTCCTCTGAACTCTTGGAGGTTCTGGCGGCTCCGGTCCAGTGGAGGCAATAAAATTAGATTTTCAAAAAATAATCAAATCAGTTTTATGTGTAATTGTTTATGAAGAACACAAAGACGCCTCGGGGGGGCGGCTCATAAATTAGCGTGATGGTCACAGCGTTCTAGTCTGGAACAATGACTCGTTATCCTTCTGGGGGGGGGGGCGGTACTCCGGGACCGCCGGGAACAGCCCAGACCCGCCCCCGCTGCTCGCTGCGCGCCCTCGTTATGAAAGCAGGTAACGGGGGCGGGGCTGGCGAGCGGGGAGGGGGCTCCTACCAGAAACTCCGGGGGAGACGCGGCGCTGCCAGACTGCTAACAGGCGTCCTCCGGCGCCCTGATTGGGACCAGATGGCGCGCTGACTCTGGGAAAAGGCTGAGATGAGAGACGGCGAGGCCGCCAGCGCCGCCATAAACCGCTGGAACGGCTGATGAATACAACAACACGGGATTAAATGTGCCATGGCTAAAAATAATTTGATTAAGAATCCGATTGGTGCCGGAGACAGCTGCGTCTTTATTTGCGCTCTGCCGTACGAGACCACATTTTCCCAATTAGCGCTAACGTTTTCCCGGCTAATGAGCGTCTGCGTGGAGATTCTGGGCAGAGCTGCGGGCCTGATGAATCAGTTGTCATCGCATGTAATTGCCTGTTTAAAAAGACCCAAACATTCTGGCTGCGTTTAGTCGAGTTCAGCTGGGGTCAACCTGGAGTCACTGCAGCCAATGAGGGGCCGTTATCAGTGGGAGGCCCCGCCTCCTCCTCAGTGTCATCAATCACATCTGTGAAGGAAGGTTCGGGTCTGCTGATCTGTCTGTCCGCAGAGTCCCAACATCGACTGCTAATAACACCATTTATTAATGAATTTGGAGGTTTCTGGTCTAAAGGTCCTGGGGGGGGGGGGGGGGGGGGGGGGGGGGGTTCTGGGTTTTTACGGGGCCTCAGACCCGGTCCAGACCCGGTCCAGACCCGGTCCAGGTCTCCTGTGGGCTGAAGACGATGATCACGTCCTTCCAGTGTCGTTGTCTTCCTCTTTTATTTAGTGGCAGCTGTCATACAGCAACAAACTGCTGCCACCAGGAGGTTTGGAGGTTCTGGTGGGTCAATGGATCCTCACGGTTCCGTCAATGGATCCTCACGGGTCCATCACTGTAAAAGGAGACACCACAGCTGCCAGGACTGAGGAGGAGGTCCTGTTACCATTCCAGGCTCCAGGACCTGAACCTGGACCTGGACCTGGACTTGGACTTGGACCTGGACCTGGACTTGGACCTGGACCTGGAGGTTCCTGGTCTGGACCTCAGCAGAGGTCTTTCTGTCTGGAGGTGGTTGTTCACACATTCTACGTCCTTTTACAAGAAAAATGTCTCATTTTAGGACAAAAGACTGATATTTTTAAATTTGACACTTTCCATCCAAACTTTGTGATTGAAGGACTAGTGTTGGAGTTTGATCAGCGGACCAGGTCCAAACGGACCAGAGACACCAACAGGAACGAGGCGGCGCTCCAGGACTACTGGATCAGAACGAGCAGCTTCGTTGGACCAGAACCAGGATCTGAGAAAACACAACCGTTGATGGTAACCATGGTGACGACGTGGCTGTCATCTTCTAGAACCTTCTGAACCGGTTCCACTCAGCCTCCACAGCTTCACCTGAGGTCCACCTACAAGTCAGAGCAGCTGCAGGTGTTTTACTTTGAAAATCCTCCAGATTCTCATGACTTCCTGTCAGCTCCATCTGCTGGGTGGAAACTGGGCCGGACCGGCGGTGGTCCAGAACCACAGATCTCTGCCAGGGTCTCGGCGCTGGCCGAGCTGCTAACGGGCCCAGACAGAAGGGTTCCTGCCCGGCTCAAGGTTTGGGTCTGGTTCCTCCTCCAGGTGGGACCAGTGTTGTGGAAAACAGACATAAATGTATAATTATGTTTGTGAGTAAATGTGTTTAAACAAGACTGAAAATAAAGACTGACGTCAGTGACTGGACCTTAGAGAACTTTGGTTCCGTCTCATGCAGATGTGGGTCGAACATCCAGGCTCCTCTGAGTCGCTGCCTCCAGTTATGAAAATCAGAAGTGATGATTAAGATCATTAGAACCCTGTAGCTGTAAAAAATCTTCTCTAACCGCTGTATTGTATTATTTCATATCGTATCTTTTCATATCGTATTGTATTCGTTCGTATTGTACTATATTGTTTTGTGTGGTATTCCTTCATCTTCTATTGTTTCTTTTTGTTTTGTATCGTTTCATTTCATTTAATTTAATTTCACATTGTATAGTATTGTTTTCTTTTGTACTGTATGATTTTGTATCATATTGTATCGTAGCATTTCATATCATAAAGTTTCATATCGTATTGTTTCATATTGTATCATATTGTATCATTTCAAATCATTTTGTATGGTATTATTTTGTATTGTATTGTGCTGTATCGTGTCAGAAGTTGTTGTGCTGTATTGTATCATTTCACATCAAATAATTTCACATTGTACCGTTTCATATCGTATTGTTTCATATTGTATCGTTTTGTATCACATTGTGCTGTATTATATCATTTCAAATCGTATAGTTTCATATCGTATCATTTCATATCGTATCGTTTCATATCATATCATTTTATATTGTATCGTTTCATATTCTATCGTTTCATATCGTATTGTTTCATATTGTATCGTTTCATATCATATCGTTTCATATCATATCGTTTCATATCATATCGTTTTTTATCGTATCGTTTCATATCATATCATTTCACATTGTACCGTTTCATATTGTATTGTTTCATATTGCATCATTTTGTATCATATTGTGCTGTATTGTATCATTTCATATCATATCAAATCGTATAGTTTCATATCGTATCATTTCATATCGTATCATTTCATATCGTATTGTTTCATATCATATCATTTTATATTGTATCGTTTCATATTCTATCGTTTCATATTGTATCGTTTCATATCGTATTGTTTCATATTGTATCATATTGTGCTGTATTGTATCATTTCATATTGTATCGTTTCATATCGTATTGTTTCATATTGTATCGTATTGTATCATATTTTGCTGTATTGTATCGTTTCATATTGTATCGTTTCATATTGTATCGTTTCATATCGTATTGTTTCCAATTGTATCATATTTTGCTGTATTGTATCATTTCATATTGTAACGTTTCATATTGTATCGTTTCATATTGTATCGTTTCATATCGTATTGTTTCATATTGTATCGTTTTGTATCATATTTTGCTGTATTGTATCATTTCATATTGTATCATTTCATATTGTATCGTTTCATATCGTATCATTTCATATCATATTGTTTCATATCGTATCGTTTCATATCATATCATTTTATATTGTATCGTTTCATATTCTATCGTTTCATATCGTATTGTTTCATATCGTATTGTTTCATATTGTATCGTTTCATATCGTATCGTTTCATATCGTATTGTATTATATTGTATCATATTGTGCTGTATTGTATCGTTTGATATTGTATCGTTTGATATGAATGAATGAATGAATGAATGAATGCTTTATTTCAGTTTAAAACAAAAATAAAATCATATTTTACAAAAAGAAAATTTTAGATAACAACCGAAAAAGGAATAGGCTGAAGCCCCAAGGCTTATTTTTTTGCCTATCCTATACCATCAGAGGATTAATTGACTAATACACAATAGTACATCATTACAAAACACATAGCATAAACAGTAAAATTTAATTCAAATCAAATTTCCTTATAATTTTTGATAATATTAGATTTTAAAGTCTTCTTGAAGACTAACACAGAATTACACATTTTTATTTCATCGTTCAATCCGTTCCATAATTTTACACCCAAAACTGACACACATCTATACTTTAAATTAGTTCTAACTCTGCTAGTTTCAAACATTAATAACCCCTTTAAATTATAAACCACCTGTCTTGGCTTAAACATTTCTTGAATACAAATGGGAATTGTCTTAATTACAACTCGAAACATAATTTCTAAGGTTTTTGAATAAACAATGTCCAAAAATTTTAATGTGTGTGATCTTATAAAAAGCTGATTTGTAGAATCACGGTATCCAGCTCCATTTATTATTCTAATAGCCCTTTTCTGCAGTTTAATTATTGGATCTACGGTCGTTTTATATGTATTTCCCCAAATTTCAGCACAATATGTCATATAAGGCATCACAAGTGAAAAGTACAGCAAATGAAGGCAGCTATTATTCAATAATTGTCTTGTTTTGTAAAGAATAGAAATAGACTTGGATAATTTCTGTTTTACATGTTTTATGTGAGGCTTCCAACATAGTTTGTCATCTATTATTACTCCCAAAAACTTAGTTTCATACACTCTTTCAATTTCAACGTTGTTTAATTTCAGTTTTACCTCAATGTTAGTCCGTTTACCACCGAACAACATAAATTTAGTTTTATTTTCATTTAGCGATAGTTTATTTAAAGCAAACCATTTGGTTAATTTCATCAATTCAATTTCTACAGTTTTTAACAACTCCTTTATGTTCCCTCCAGAACAAAATAAATTAGTATCATCTGCAAAAACAACATATTTCAATGTATCACTTACTGTACAAATATCATTTATGTAAAGTATAAATAACTTTGGTCCCAACACTGAGCCTTGTGGAACTCCACAGGTTACATGCTTCAGATGAGATTTAATACCGTCAGTGCTCACATATTGAAACCTATTATTTAAATAACTTCGTAACCAAAGTTGTGTTATACCTCTTTATACCATACCGCTCACATTTCTGTAGAAGAAGTAAGGAGTGATCGATCGTATCAAATGCTTTACGTAGATCAATAAACACACCTACTCCAAAACTGCTTATTATCTACAACTGTTGCAATATTTTCTACAAATTCCATCACTGCTAATGATGTTGAGCGATTTCTTCTAAACCCATATTGATGCTCATTCAATAAATCATATTTCTCAATATAGGAATCTAATCTCTTTACAAACAATTTTTCAAGAATTTTAGAGAATTGGGGCAGTAAAAGAAACTGGTCTGTAATTTGACACAAATTGCTTATCTCCCATTTTATAGATTGGGATTACTTTGGCTATTTTCATCTTATCTGGAAAAAATACCAGTTTGAAAAGATTTGTTACAGATATATGTTAATGGCTCAAGGACACAAAAAATAACCTCTTTTATAAGTGACATATTTATGTCATTATAGTCCATGGATTTTTTGCTCTTAAATTCTTTTACTGCTTCTAAAATGTCACTTTCACAAACTCCTCCAAGAGACATGGTGTTACATTTATTAAGAGTTAAACTGAAGGTTTCATCTTTTCCACCTATAAGGGGAATCTCTTTTGCTAAGTTAGGACCTACGTTAACAAAGTAATCATTAAACTCATTAACAATGCTCTCAATATTCTCAGTCACTGAATTATCACTCATAACAATATTTGTTGGAAAACACCTATCATTACAATTTTTAATTACCTTATTCAAGACACTCCAGGTAGCCTTAATATTTCTTTTATATTTTTGAAACAACTGTTCATAATACATCTTCTTTGGACATCGCATGATGGATGTCAGTCTGTTTTTGTATTTTTTATAATTATCCTCCTTTTCCTTTGTTCGATACTTTAAAAATTCCCTATATAGCTTATTTTTCTTTTTACAAGCCTTCTCCAGTCCCTTTGTTAACCATGATTTTCTCCTATTTTTAGAATTGTTTTTACTGGACAATATCTGTCATACAGTGCCATATATATATCCAAAAATGCATTGTAAGCATCATTGGTAACCTCCACATAAACGTCATGCCAGTCATGATTTGCCAATCCCATTTTAAGAGCTGCAATTGCTTCTGGTGTGTTCACTCTACCTGAATAAAGAGTCTGAATTTTCTCTGAAAGATTGAAGTTATTGTTCCTTTCAAGGACTGCAAAAACAGGCAAATGATCACTGACATCTGTCATATCGTATCGTTTCATATCTTATCGTTTTGTATCATATTGTGCTGTATTGTATCATTTCATATTGTATCATTTCATATCATATCGTTTCATATCATATCGTTTAATATTGTATCGTTTCATATTGTATCATTTCATATTGTATTGTTTCATATTGTATCATATTGTGCTGTATTGTATCATTTCATATTGTATCGTTTCATATCATATCGTTTCATATCATATCGTTTCATATTGTATCGTTTCATATTGTATCATTTCATATTGTATTGTTTCATATTGTATCATATTGTGCTGTATTGTATCATTTCATATTGTATCGTTTCATATCATATCGTTTCATATCATATCGTTTCAAATCATATCGTTTCATATCATATCGTTTCATATCGTATCGTTTCATATCGTATTGTTTCATATTGTATCATATTGTGCTGTATTGTATCATTTCATATCGTATCGTTTCATATCGTATTGTTTCATATTGTATCGTTTTGTATCATATTGTGCTGTATTGTATCATTTCATATTGTATCGTTTCATATCGTATTGTTTCATATTGTATCATATTGTGCTGTATTGTATCATTTCATATCATATCGTTTCATATCGTATCATTTTGTATCATATTGTGCTGTATTGTATCGTTTCATATTGTATCGTTTCAAATCGTATTGTTTCATATCGTATTGTTTCATATTGTATCATATTGTGCTGTATTGTATCGTTTCATATTGTATCGTTTCAAATTGTATCGTTTCATATCATATCGTTTCATATCGTATTGTTTCATATCGTATTGTTTCATATTGTATCATATTGTGCTGTATTGTATAGTTTGATATTGTATCATTTCATATCGTATCATTTTGTATCATATTGTGCTGTATTGTATCATTTCATATCGTATCGTTTCATATCGTATTGTTTCATTTTGTATCATATTGTGCTGTATTGTATCATTTCATATCGTATCGTTTCATATCGTATTGTTTCATATTGTATCATATTGTGCTGTATTGTATCGTTTGATATTGTATCATTTCATATCGTATCATTTTGTATCATATTGTGCTGTATTGTATCATTTCATATCGTATCGTTTCATATCGTATTGTTTCATATTGTATCATATTGTGCTGTATTGTATCATTTCATATCATATCGTTTAATATCGTATCGTTTCATATCGTATTGTTTTGCATCATATTGTGCTGTATTATATCGTTTCATATTGTATCATTTCATATCATATCGTTTAATATCGTATCGTTTCATATCGTATTGTTTTGCATCATATTGTGCTGTATTGTATCGTGTTGTCGTTGGGTCGCAACATTGACCTATCAACGTTTTCATTCGCAAGCTAATTTTAGCTAAATGCGGCTGAGTTGCTCCGCCTCCCAGAGGTCAGTGACATCACTTCAGGTATTGTTGATGAGTGTCCTGTTACACTTTTTAACACAATACGACGTTTTATCAGAAAATACTGACATTTGCAAAATTGCAAGTTTATGACACAAAATGGCGACTTTATGTCCTAAAATAAATTAGCGTGAACTTTAATTCACTTTTTTCACTTCACTTTTTTCACTTTTTTTGAAAAGTTTTTTTGAAAGTTAATTTTTGTCAGTATTGCTGCTTGTTTTAACAGTAAATTACTAAATTTAAGATTTCGTGATCAATTAAGGAGAGAAAGATAATTTTAGGAGCGTTTGATAACAGAAGTCTTTATTCAGTCTGATCCTCTAACGCAGACCTGAAATCCTGAACTTCTGAACCCCCCCCCCCCCCCCCCCCACCTTTAACCTGATCCCCCTCCACAGGTCGCGCCACTAACGAGCCATGTGGCTCCCACTAATCAGGGCTCCAAGGCCGGCCCGTCCTCGGCCCGACAACCCGGCAGCGGCACCCAGAGCGGCCCATCTGGCCTCCATGCCTCCTCCGTGTCTCCGCTCTGCCGGCGATTTATGCCTCCTGAGGTGTTTCGCCTTTTAACTCTCACATAATTGGCCCCCAGATGCAAAAAAAGATGTGGAGGCTAGTTTTTATTAGTTGCCAAGCAGAGGTCACTGTTTCTGGGATTCCTTTTTATTTTCCGCTCGGCGCTGCCAAGACCAAGGCTCGTTTTCGTGTCCAGACCTTCGACGACTGTGAGAACGAAGAAGGAACCCGGGCGACGTCGCAGCAACATCAGCAGGAAGGAGCGGAGCGGAGCGGCGGAGCGGCGGAGCGGCGGAGCGGGAGCGGAGCGGCGGAGCGGCGGAGCGGCGGAGCGAGCGGCGGAGCGACGGAGCGACGGAGCGGGAGCGGAGCGGCGGAGCGGCGGAGCGACGGAGCGGAGCGGCGGAGCGACGGAGCGGAAGAAAAGACTGGCAGCTCTGACTGGCAGCAGAGGAATGAACCTCCCTGAAGCTCCAGAAGTCTGTTTTAAACTAATATTCACAGGAAAACCACCTTCAGCACCACTGGAGACGCCTGGAGACGCCTGGAGACGTCTGGAGACGTCTGGAGACGCCTGGAGACGCCTGGAGACGCCTGGAGACGTCTGGAGACGCTGGAGACGCCTGGAGACGCCTGGAGACGCCTGGAGACGTCTGGAGACGCCTGGAGACGTCTGGAGACGCCTGGAGACGTCTGGAGACGTCTGTCACTGAACGCTGCTGGAGACTCCGTTGTCCAGGTCACCGCAGTCAAAGGTCAAAGGTCAAAGGTCAAAGGTGAGAATCCAGACGGCTGGACTGGTTCTTCTTCGTTCCTGAAGACGTGTCTCCGTCCATCCAGAAGCGTCTTCGGTCCAGACTGACTGCTGGTTGTCGCTGACCTCCATCGCTGCCGTGGTCCTCAGACGTTCACCTGGTCCTGGTCACATGACTCCAGGTGCGAGTGGTTGTGGAAGTCTCCGGGCTCGAGGCTGGATTGGAGGATGAAGGCGACAGATCGTCCCTAGAAGATGTTAACATCTCAACAACGGTGTTTCAGACCCTTAAAGGGCCGTCTGGAGGTCAGAGGGGTCAGAGGTTCATTAAAGGACCATTTCACCTGAAATTTAAGTCTGAGTGTTTCTCAGGAGACGTCGTCCAACAGAATCATCTGGAAACCAGTAAACCAGTCCTGTTGACTTTAAATGTTCTTTTTCAATCAGTTAAATAACTTCAATCAATGCTCTTGATGACTAAATATGGAGAAGGAAGGTTAGCTTTGAAGAGTACAAAATTAAAATAAAAACTGAATAAACATCACAATATAATAAAATATAATAACAATATGATATAATAAAATAAAATAAAATATAAAGATATAATAGAAATAAAATAAAGATGATATATAATAGAGAGAATAGAATAATATAATATAATAAACTATAGAAAAATATAGATAAAGAGAGGAGAAGAGATAAGAGAGAAGAGAAGAAGAGAAGAGAGAGAGAGAGAAGAGAAGAGAGAGAGAATAGAAGAGAAGACTAAGAGAAGATAAGATAGAGAAGAAGAAAGAAGAGAGATAGAGAAAGAAGAGAATAGAAGAAAGAATAAAGAGAAGAGAAGAGGAAGAGAAGAGAAGAGTAAGAGAAGAGAAGAGAATAGATATCTAAGATATATATAGAAGAGAATAAAGAAAATAGAGAAGAGGATAGAAGAAAAAATAGAAGAGAAGATAACTAGAATAGAGAGAAAATAAGAGATAATAGATCGAATAGATAATATAATATAATAAATAGTAAAATAAAATAAAAATATGATATAATAAAATATATACTATAATATAATATAATGTAATAAACTATAATATAATATAATATAATATAATCTAATATAATATATATAATATAATATAATAAATATAAGTTAGTAAATAAAATAAAATGTCTTATAATATATGATATAAATAAAATATACTTTCATATAATATAATATAATCGTAGTAAAATAAAATAAAATATATTATAATATGATATAATGAAATATACTATAATATACTATATTATAATATAGTATAATAAACTATAATAAACTATAATATAATATAATATAATATATTATAATATAATATAATATCATATAATATATTAGTTCTACATGTTTTAATTACGGTCATTTATTTCTACAATCATAGAAACTCATCAGATTTTTTATGTTTAATTCCACCTTTTTTTGTAACAGCAACATTTTCACAGCGATCACAATGTTTTATAAAAAGGTTTTTAGTGTATTATTGTGACATTTTTTCCCCTGAAATCATTAATTGACTAAACTGACGTCTTTTGAACTTAATATTAAAACTTTTTATTGTTAAATATTGACTTGGTAAAATCCAAACATTTTGACATAAAATGATGACTTTAAGCCCTAAAATCAGAATTTATTTGTTGTAAATTGTGAAATGTTACAGTTTTCTCATAAGAAGCTTTTTTTTAAAACAAAAATCACGTTTTGACATCAAATTGTGAGTTTTTGTCATAAAATCACAGCTTTTGTAGAAGTGCGCTTCTCTGTGGTGAAACAGCAGCTGAAACCACACCTGTCCAGTCACCGGTCAGTGGGAGGAGCTTGAGTGCCACCTGTGCAGGTGTCTGCTTAAATCAGCCGTCGGTCTCTAATTAGATCGTCAGGAGTGTCAACGTTCATTCGGGACCAAACCAGCTTCAAAGCTCATTAACAGGATAGTTGGGCAGATGTGGTCACAGGTCGGGAATCGAACCTTCAACGGCTGCAGGAGGACTGTAGCTTCAGAGTTTATGCTGACATGTGATGATAATTAACGTCACTTTACACGTGTTTCAAGTGTTGCTACTGAAACCAGACTGGAGGACCGGGACTGGAGGACCAGGACTGGAGGACCGGGACTGGAGGACCGGGACCGGAGGACTGGGACCGGAGGACCGGGACTGGAGGACCGGGACTGGAGGACCGGGACAGGAGGACCGGGGACCGGAGGAGGACCGGAGGACCGGGACGGAGGACCGGAGGACTGGAGGACTGGACGGGACTGGAGGACCGGGACCGGAGGACCGGGACTGGAGGACCGGGACTGGAGGACCGGGACTGGAGGACTGGGACCCGAGGACCGGGACAGGAGGACTGGGACCGGAGGACCAGGACAGGAGGGACCGGGACTGGAGGACCGGGACTGGAGGACCGGACTGGAGACCGGGACAGGAGGACCGGGACCGGAGGACCGGGACGGGGGACTGGAGGACCGGAACTGGAGGACCAGGACTGGAGGACCAGGACTGGAGGACCGGGACTGGACCGGGACTGGAAGACCAGGACAGGAGGACCGGGACTGGAGGACCGGGACTGGAAGACCGGGACCGGAGGACCGGGACTGGAGGACCGGAACTGGAGGACCGGGAGCTCTGCTGGGACCGACATGCTCAGCACGATGCTCACAGAGCGAGGCCGCTCAGAGCAGCCCACGGCCTGGGGGAGCCCACCACCCAGGATGAGCCCACAGCCCTGGGCAAGCCCACTACTACCCTGGGCGAGCCAACCGCCCTGGGCGAGCCAACGATCCTGGGCGAGCCCACCGTCCTGGACGAGCCCACCACCCTGGACGAGCCCACCGTCCTGGACGAGCCCACGGCCCTGGGCGAGCCCACCGTCCTGGGCGAGCCCACCATCCTGGGCGAGCCCACCGTCCTGGACGAGCCCACGGCCCTGGGCGAGCCCACCACCCTGGATGAGCCAACCATCCTGGGCGAGCCAACCGTCCGGGGCGAGCCCACCGTCCTGGATCCCTGAGTCGGGGGAGTCACAGGTCAACTACCGGCGTCGTGTAAACATCTGTCAACAAAAGAAGGATCAGCTCCAAACACACCTGTCCGGACTGATCCAGGTGAGTCGATGGGGAGGATTAATCACAGTAATCAATCCAATCATAATAATATAAATAGAATCATAATAATACAGTAGAAAAATTCTGACCTTAAATTATTTCATATTGAACTGATTAGATAATTTAATTAATTAATATAGCCATATAATATTCAATAAAACAATTAAGTATTATTGATATTCGGTATTATTGAAATTAACTGAATAAAATAACAAGGAATCTAATTTTATTTCTATGTCCTCCTGAAAGACAAGAAGGTGAAGTTCAATATCTGTAAAAATGTATTTCATTTACCAACTTTTAGATAGAGAAAACTGCTGTAATTTGTAAAAAAAAGACAAAAAAAACAACAAAAAACATTAAATTAAATTCCAGACCCCCCTCCCTGCAGCATTATAATGTCTTTATCTTTCAAATGATTCAATACTCTTTAATTTCTCTGAAACGTCTACATTAATGTGAGGCAGCCTGTTTTTAATGTTGTCTTTTTTTATGAAAGACTGTTGTTTGTATTGTTGTAAATAAAGAGAAAAGAAAAACTGGAGAAACGGTGGGGCCGTTTACAAATATGCCTAATCTTTAACAACTATGACGTCATGCTTATTTAAAAGAGTGAGATTATTATGTCGTAGTGTACTCTTGACTCGTTGCTGGTGTTTTTTATGGCTCACCAGAAGCTCAAATGTAATTACGGACGGATTTTAAATGTAAGGTTTGTTTTTGTTCAGGCTCCTGCTGGACGTCTATGTCTCCGCCCGGTGGAGGGCTGGGGTCCTTGACGTGGCACATAAACAAAGATCTGCAGCAGCTTCGTTCCTGTCTGTTTCTCAGGTTTATCCGGTTTCCCCGGATTAGTCTCCCGGCGGCTCCTACATGCGGCCCCGCTGATCGGTGCCGGTGGAAGGTTGAAGTCTGAGGCGGTAGAATGAGCGGCTGGGCGGGTTTCTCTGAGGACGAGCTGCGGAGGATCCAGCAGAGAGGTAACTGACCCGGACTACAGATTAACCCGACTACAGATTAACCCGGACTAAGAGATTAGATGAAGATTAACCCGAACTAGAACTAGAGATTAACCCGAACTAGAGATTAACCTGAACTAGATTTGAACCCTGATAAGAACCTGAACTAGAGATTAACCTGAACTACAGATTAACCCGAACTAGAGATTAACCCGAACTAGAGCTGAACTTGAACTAGAGATTAACCCGAACTAGAGATTAACCCGAACTAGAGATTAACCTGAACTAGAGATTAACCTGAACTAGAGATGAACCTGAACTAGAGATTAACCTGAACTAGAAATTAACCTGAACTAGAGATTAACCCGAACTAGAGATTAACCTGAACTAGAGATTAACCTGAACTAGAAATTAACCCGAACTAGAGAATAACCTGAACTAGAGATTAACCTGAACTAGAAATTAACCCGAACTAGAGATTAACCTGAACTAGAGATGAACCTGAACTAAGATTAACCTGAACTAGAGATTAACCTGAACTAGAATTAACCTGAACTAGATGAACCCGAACTAGAGATTAACCGAACTAGAGATTAGACTAGAAACCTGAACTAGAAATTAACCCGAAAGAAAATTAACCCGAATTACTGAACTAGATTAACCTGAACTGAGAAATTAACCCGAACTAGAGATTAACCTGAACTAGAAATTAACCCGAACTAGAGATTAACCTAGAACCTAGAGAACTTTAACCCTGAACTAGAGATTAACCCGAACTAGAGATTAACCTGAACAAGGATTTAACCCGAACTAGAGATTAACCTGAACTAGAGATTAACCCGAACTAGAGATTAACCTGAACTACAGATGAACCCGAACTAGAGATGAACCCGAGAGATTAACAACCTAAGAACCTGAACTAGAGATGAACCCGAACTAGAGATTAACCCGAACTAGAAATTAACCCGAACTAGAGATTATCCTGAACTAGAGATTAACCCGAACTAGAAATTAACCTGAACTAGAGATTAACCTGAACTAGAAATTAACCCGAACTAGAGATTAACTTGAACTAGGATTTAACCCGAACTAGAGATTAACCTGAACTACAGATGAACCCGAACTAGAGATTAATTTGAACTAGAAATTAACCCGAACTAGAGATTAACCTGAACTAGAAATTAACCCGAACTAGAGATTAACCTGAACTAGAGATTAACCCGAACTACAGTTTAACCCGAACTAGAGATGAACCTGAACTAGAGATGAACCTGAACTAGAGATCAACCTGAACTAGAGATGAACCTGAACTAGAGATGAACCTGAACTAGAGATGAACCCGAACTACAGATTATCCCAAACTAGAGATGAACCTGATCTAGAGATGAAACTGAACTAGAGAGATGAACCTGAACTAGAGATTAACCTGAACTAAAGATTAACCTGAACTACAGAGATTAACCTGAACGAGAGATTAACCTTAACTAGAGATTTACCCGAACTAGAGATTAACCCGAACTAGAGATGAACCTGGTCTAGAGAGATAAACCTGAACTAGAGATTAACCTGAACTAGAGATTAAACTGAACTACAGAGATTACCTTAATGAGAGATTAACTTTAGAGATTAACCCGAACTAGAGATTAACCTGAACTAGAGATTAGCCTGAACTAGAGTTTAACCCGAACTAGAGATGAACCTGAACTAGAGATGAACCTAACTAGAGATGAACCTGAGATGAACCTGAACTAGAGATTAAATTGAACTACAGAGATGAACCTGAACGAGAGATTAACCCGAACTAGAGATTAACCTGAGCTAGAAATTAACCCGAACTAGAGATTAACCTGAACTAGAAATTAACCCGAACTAGAGATGAACCCGAACTAGAGATTAACCTGAACTAGAGATGAACCCGAACTAGAGATTAACCTGAACTAGAGATTAACCTGAACTAGAAATTAACCCGAACTAGAGATGAACCTGAACTAGAAATTAACCCGAACTAGAGATTAACCTGAACTAGAAATTAACCTGAACTAGAAATTAACCTGAACTAGAGATTAACCTGAACTAGAGATTAACCTGAACTACAGATTAACCCGAACTAGAGATTAACCCGAACTAGAGATTAACCTGAACTACAGATGAACCCGAACTAGAGATTAACCTGAGCTAGAAATTAACCCGAACTAGAGATTAACCTGAACTAGAGATTAACCTGAACTAGAGATTAACCTGAACTAGAACCTAACTAGATTAACCCGAACTAGAGATTAACCTGAACTAGGATTTAACCTGAACTAGAGATTAACCTGAACTAGAGATTAACCTGAACTAGAGATTAACCCGAACTAGAGATTAACCTGAACTAGAGATTAACCTGAACTACAGATGAACCCGAACTAGAGATTAACCTGAGCTAGAAATTAACCCGAACTAGAGATTAACCCGAACTAGAGATTAACCTGAACTACAGATGAACCCGAACTAGAGATTAACCTGAACTAGAGATTAACCCGAACTAGAGATTAACCTGAACTAGAGATTAACCTGAACTAGAGATGAACCCGAACTAAAGATTAACCTGAACTAGAGATTAACCTGAACTAGAAATTAACCCGAACTAGAGATGAACCTGAACTAGAGATTAACCTGAACTAGAGATGAACCCGAACTAAAGATTAACCTGAACTAGAGATTAACCTGAACTAGAAATTAACCCGAACTAGAGATTAACCTGAACTAGAGATGAACCCGAACTAAAGATTAACCTGAACTAGAGATTAACCTGAACTAGAAAATTAACCCTAACTAGAGATTAACCTGAACTAGAAAATTAACCCGAACTAGAGATGAACTAACCTGAACTAGAGATTAACCTGAACTAGATTAACCTGAACGAACCGAACTAGAGATTAACCGAACTAGAAATTAACCCCTGAACTAGAGATTAACCTGAACTAGAGATTAACCCGAACTAAAGATTAACCTGAACTAGAGATTAACCTGAACTAGAAATTAACCCGAACTAGAGATTAACCTGAACTAGAAATTAACCCGAACTAGAGATTAACCTGAACTAGAGTTTAACCTGAACTAGAGATTAACCCGAACTAGAGATTAACCTGAACCAAGGATTAACCCGAACTAGAGATTAACCTGAACTAGAGATTAACCCGAACTAGAGATTAACCTGAACTACAGATGAACCCGAACTAGAGATGAACCCGAACTAGAGATTAACCTGAACTAGAGATTAACCCGAACTAGAGATGAACCCGAACTAGAGATTAACCCGAACTAGAAATTAACCCGAACTAGAGATGATCCTGAACTAGAGATTAACCCGAACTAGAAATTAACCTGAACTAGAGATTAACCTGAACTAGAAATTAACCCGAACTAGAGATTAACTTGAACTAGGATTTAACCCGAACTAGAGATTAACCTGAACTACAGATGAACCCGAACTAGAGATTAATTTGAACTAGAAATTAACCCGAACTAGAGATTAACCTGAACTAGAAATTAACCCGAACTAGAGATTAACCTGAACTAGAGATTAACCCGAACTACAGTTTAACCCGAACTAGAGATGAACCTGAACCTAGAGATGAACCTGAACTAGAGATGATCAACCTGAACTAGAGAAACCTGAACTAGAGAACCTGAAGAAACCCGAACTACAGATTATCCCAAACTAGAGATGAACCTGATCTAGAGATGAAACTGAACTAGAGAGATGAACCTGAACTAGAGATTAACCTGAACTAAAGATTAACCTGAACTACAGAGATTAACCTGAACGAGAGATTAACCTTAACTAGAGATTTACCCGAACTAGAGATTAACCCGAACTAGAGATGAACCTGGTCTAGAGAGATAACCTGAAACTAGAGATTAAACCTGAACTAGAGATTAAACTGAACTACAGAGATTACCTTAATGAGAGATTAATTTTAGAGATTAACCCGAACTAGAGATTAACCTGAACTAGAGATTAGCCTGAACTAGAGATTAACCCGAACTACAGTTTAACCCGAACTAGAGATGAACCCGAACTAGAGATGAACCTGAACTAGAGATGAACCTGGTCTAGAGAGATGAACCTGAACTAGAGATTAAATTGAACTACAGAGATGAACCTGAACGAGAGATTAACTTTAGAGATTAACCCAAACTAGAGATTAACCTGAACTAGAGATTAACCCAAACTAGAGATTAACCCGAACTACAGAGATTAACCTGAACCAGAGATTAACCCACACTAGAGATTAAGCCGAACTAGAGATTAACCCACACTAGAAATTAACCCACACCAGAGATTAACCTAAACTTGAGATGAACCCGAACTAGAGATGAACCTGAACTAGAGATTAACCTAACCTAGAGATGAACCCAGGATAGAGATTAACCTGAACTAGAGATTAACCTGAACTAGAGAGATGAATCCAGACTGTCTGTCTGTGTGACATTAAATCAGACTAAACTTCTGTTTCGGGTCAGTCAGGATCACCAACATTATTTCTGTCAGAAGTCTCCATCATCTCCTCAGTATCTGGTATCCTTCTCTCTAAACTCGGCTCAAACGTTCTGGTTTCCTTCCAGAAGCTTCTCTCAACAGTTTGCTGGAAGTTTGGTCCGGTTCCTCCTGACAGAACTGGAGGAACTGGTTTGTAGGTCTCCTTGCTCTCTCAGACCCCCCCATCATGATGCTGCCACCCCCGTGCTCCACAGCTGGATGGTGTTCTCAGGTCTTTCTCCTCCAGATGTAACGATGGTCCTCATGTCCAAACAGTCCAGTTTTAGTTCCATCAGACCAGGACATGTCTCCAGAAATGAAGCTCTTTGTCCCTGTGAGCGTCTCCAAACTGTAATGTGTCTCTGTCCTGTCTCTTCTGGAGTAATGTCTTCTTCCTGGCTGAGTGGACCTTCAGTCCATGTTGGTCCAGGACTGGTTTCTCTGTGGATGATGACCCAGTCCATGTTGGTCCAGGACTGGTTTCTCTGGGGATGATGACCCAGTCCATGCTGGTCCAGGACTGGTTTCTCTGTGGATGATGACCCAGTCCATGCTGGTCCAGGACTGGTTTCTCTGTAGATGATGACCCAGTCCATGTTGGTCCAGGACTGGTTTCTCTGTGGATGATGACCCAGTCCATGTTGGTCCAGGACTGGTTTCTCTGTGGATGATGACCCAGTCCATGTTGGTCCAGGACTGGTTTCTCTGTGGATGATGACCCAGTCCATGCTTGGTCCAGGACTGGTTTCTCTGTAGATGATGACCCAGTCCATGTTGGTCCAGGACTGGTTTCTCTGTGGATGATGACCCAGTCCATGTTGGTCCAGGACTGGTTTCTCTGTGGATGATGACCCAGTCCATGTTGGTCCAGGACTGGTTCCTCTGTGGATGATGACCCAGTCCATGTTGGTCCAGGACTGGTTTTCTCTGTAGATGATGACCCAGTCCATGCTGGTCCAGGACTGGTTTCTCTGTGGATGATGACCCAGTCCATGTGGTCCAGGACTGGTTTCTCTGTAGATGATGACCCAGTCCATGCTGGTCCAGACTGTTTCTCTGTGGATGATGACCCAGTCCATGTTGGTCCAGGACTGGTTTCTCTGTAATGATGACCCAGTCCATGTTTGGTCCAGGACTGGTTTCTCTGTGGATGATGACCCAGTCCATGCTTGGTCCAGGACTGGTTTCTCTGTGGATGATGATACCCAGTCCATGTTGGTCCAGGACTGGTTTTCTCTGTGGATGATGACCCAGTCCATGTTGGTCCAGGACTGGTTTCTCTGTGGATGATGACCCAGTCCATGCTGGTCCAGGACTGGTTTCTCTGTGGATGATGACCCAGTCCATGTTGGTCCTGACTGGTTTCTCTGTGGATGACTGGTCCCGGTCCCTGTCCAGGACTGGTTTCTCTGTGGATGATGACCCCAGTCCATTGGTCCAGGACTGGTTTCTTGTGTGATGACCCTCCCATGCTAGGTGGTTTCTCTGTGGATGATGACCCAGTCCATGTTGGTCCAGGACTGGTTTCTCTGTGGATGATGACCCAGTCCATGCTGGTCCAGGACTGGTTTCTCTGTGGATGATGACCCAGTCCATGTTCTGGTCTTACTGGTTTCTCTGTGGATGATCCCAGTCCATGCAGGACGGTATGGTTTTCTGGGTTTCTGTAAACTTCTGGTTTCATCTGCATATTTACGCTCAGCAGCTTCTTCATCAGCTCCTCCTCTCAGGTGCAGGTTGGACCTCTTTCTTCCTCCAGAACCGCCTTCATTCTTGGTGTCACAGATCCAACCAGGTGTTGGAAACGTTCCTCAGAGGTTCTGGTCCATGTTGTCATGACGCCATCACCAGTTCCTCCACATCCCAGAGCTGTTCTACTGGACTGAGACCTGGACACTGGAGGACACTGGAGGACACTGGAGGACAGAGGACTCACTGATCCAGAAACCAGTTTGTGGCTTGTGGTGTGGTCTCCTGCTGCTGTAGTCCATCTGTGAAGGAGATCCCCTAAACCAACACCAGGAGCCCAAGGTTCTGGTTAGGGGACCCACAGGGACCAGCAGAGACCCGGGGACCCACGGGGACCAGGGGGACCAGCAGGGACCCAGGCGGACCAACAGGGACCAGCAGGCACCCAGGGGGACCCACAGGGACCAGCAGGGACCCAGGGGGACCAGCAGGGACCCAGGGGGACCAGCAGGGGGGACCACAGGGACCCAGGCACCAGGGGGACCATGGGGACAGGGACCAGCAGGGACCAGGGGGACCCAGGGGGACCAAGGGACCAGCAGGGACCACAGGGACCAGCAGAGACCCAGGGGGACCCACAGGGACCCACAGGGACCCGGGGACCAGGGGGACCAGCAGGGACCCAGGGGGACCAGCAGGGACCAGCAGGGATTCACGGGGACCAGCAGGGACCAGCAGGGACCCAGGGGGACCAGCAGACCCTCGGCTGCTGAAACTGTCTCTTGAAACTAAAGCACTGAGGTCACCTGAGGTCACCTGAGGTCACCTGAGGTCACCTGTGGTCACCTGTGGTCACCTGAGGTCACCTGAGGTCACCTGTGGTCACCTGTGGTCACCTGTGATGCTGGTTATGGTTCAGTTAATTTGGATTGTGTAAAATAAGGAACAAGTCCTTTCTTGTCATGATGTTATTGGTTTTCTGTCACGGACTAAAGCTGTAATAAGGTTTTGTTTCTCTGAGCAGTGAGGACACCGACACATCTGTCCACATCTGTCCACATCTGTCCACATCTGTCCACCAGTAACCTCCAGAATCTCCGTCTGCGTTCGTTTTCAGGTCCAGCTGTGACCGCGGCTGCCAACCGCGGTCGAAAGGCGCCTTCGGCCGGCCGGAGTCGGCAGCAGCTGCAGCGGGAGAAGGCGCTGCAGATCGCGGGGTCGCCGGGCCTTCCGCCGGAGCAGCAGCTCTGTCGGCCGCCGCCACCGCCACCGCCGCCGCCGCCGGAGGAGGAGCCTCAGCCCCGGGGCCAGTTAGGAGCCGCCGCTGGACAGCAGGAGGGACGGCGGGAGTCTGCTGAGATGGAGATCAATGAAACCCATCAGCAGGAGGAGGCCGTCCTGGTCGTCAAGGAGCTGGAGAAACCAGAGGTGGAACTGTTAGTATGATCCCAGATCACACGTATCTAACCTTCATCCTTTACACCGTTTATACGGCTAAATATAGATCACAATCATAGAAGGTATCTAACATAGAAAGAGAAGAAACAGAAGCTGATCCACTGCAGACCCGGACCAGAACTGGTTCTGGTTCAGACTGGAAGATAACTGGTGTCCACTGCTGACTTTAGTCAGAACGGACTCTTCAGGCTGCGTCCACGCTGCCGCAGGTAGAACCGATCTGGTTTTACGATAGAACGTACGATACGATAGATCCGATTCTCCACCGCTGCGCCGCAGGTGTGAACCCTACCTGTCGGGCTGCGGTGCACCTGTGGTGCTCCTCTCTCCAGATGTCCATAAAAACGCCTGATGCTCAATGTTTATCAGCTCCAACCGCTGCTGTCTGAGCGACACACCGCCCTCTGGTGGTCGGTGGTGGAATTACAGAGCGACAAAACTGTACTAGAATAAAGACCGGAGATGGCATAGCGTAGCATAGCGTAGCATAGCATAGCGTAGCATAGCATAGCATAGCATAGTGTAGCATAGCATAGCGTAGCTGCTAGCAGGCTGTGTCTCCAGTAACCTGGCGTTCACAGACAGAAATGTTCCTGTTTCAGTGGTCGAAGTCGCGCCGACGCTGTTTCTGTCTAGTTATAGAGTTTTTGTTTTAAATTTTAACAATTTTCTGGTGAAGTTGGGAATTTTGCAACATTAAAACGTTTTCTTCCAAAACAAAGACTTTTCTCGTACAACCATTTTTTTTTGTTTTAAAAATTACAAATTTCACAAAATTTTAACTTTTTAAATTTAAAATTACATTGTTTTTGTCATAAAATAACAGCTTTTTTCAAAACTGCAACTATTTGTCCTAAAATTACAAAAAGGATAAAAAGGTAAATTTAATAAATGAGCACCTTTTAGTTGAAGTAGTTTGTGGGAAAAGGGTGACTGTTTCAGGTTAATTAGCTCGTTATCGTAGCTCGTTATCTCGTTATCTAGCCCGTTCTCTATTATCGTAGCTCTTATCGTAGCCCGTTATCGTAGCTCGTTAGCTCGTATCGTGCCCGTTATCGTAGCCCGTACGTAGCTCGTATCGTAGCTCGTTATCGTAGCTCGTATTAGCGTATCGTAGCTCGTTATCGTAGCTCGTTCTCGTATCGTTCGTAGCTTGTTTATCGTAGCCGTTATCGTATCGTTATCGTAGCTCGTACGTAGCTCGTTATCGTAGCCCGTTATCGTAGCTCATTATCGTAGCCCGTTTCGTAGCTCGTTTCGTAGCCCGTATCGTATCGTAGCTTATCGTAGCCCGTTATCGTAGCTCGTTATCGTAGCCCGTTATCGTAGCCCGTTATCGTAGCTCGTTATCGTAGCTCGTTATCGTAGCCCGTTATCGTAGCTCGTTATCGTAGCCCGTTATCGTAGCCCGTTATCGTAGCTCGTTATCGTAGCTCGTTATCGCTCGTTATCGTAGCCCGTTATCGTAGCTAGTTATCGTAGCTCGTTATCGTAGCTCGTTATCGTAGCCCGTTATCGTAGCTCGTTATCGTAGCCCGTTATCGTAGCCCGTTATCGTAGCTAGTTATCGTAGCCCGTTATCGTAGCTCGTTATCGTAGCCCGTTATCGTAGCTCGTTATCGTAGCCCGTCCTAACCCTAACCCTTTGGGTCGCATCGACGGTCCTTCAGGAACGTGGTTCTGAGTCCATGATGGTCCAGATAGATTTGCTTCGTTAAGGTCTTTCAGGTTCCAGTTAGACCTGATCTCGGTTCAGATCTGATAAAAGACTTTAGTTTCTTTACAGATTTAACCGGAAACAACAAGCATGTGGGATGTTTGGTGAACTGGTTTGGAGTCTGGGAGATCCGCCTGGACCCAGATCCTGATCTGAGCTCATCTCGCCTCAGAACCGTTGAAGGTGTCCAAGCTCCAGGAGACTCGCCGCTTCTCTTCCAGCTCGTCTTTTTCCGATTTGTTTTTCTGCCATAAAAACATTTGAGCATCAAAACTTCAGGAGACCCGATCATGACGTGAAACCAGATCCCAGGACCGTGAAGTCTGAGTCTTGATGAGTTTATGTTTGCAGGTATCTCAGCCGGGTCCAGACTCAGACTACGGCGCCGCTTTCATCTCTGGACTTATTTGCATCCGTCCTCTGCTTTTAAAAAATGTTTCTCTTTTATTTCCATTTTCTTTAATCCGTGTTTTTGGAAATCTTGTCAGAAACCGTTAAACTGATGCTTGTGAGACTCAGAGCAACACTGAGAGCTCATCCTCTCCAAGACCAGAGCTCTGGTTCCAGATGGAGACCCTCCAGGTCCAGACGGAGACCCTCCAGGTCCAAACAGAGACCCTCCAGGTCCAAACAGAGACCCTCCAGGTCCAGACGGAGACCCTCCGGGTCCAGACGGAGACCCTCCGGGTCCAGATGGAGACCCTCCGGGTCCAAACAGAGACCCTCCAGGTCCAGACGGAGACCCTCCAGGTCCAGACGGAGACCCTCCAGGTCCAGACGGAGACCCTCCAGGTCCAGACGGAGACCCTCCGGGTCCAAACAGAGACCCTCCAGGTCCAGACGGAGACCCTCCGGGTCCAGATGGAGACCCTCCAGGTCCAGACGGAGACCCTCCGGGTCCAAACGGAGACAAACGGAGACCCTCCAGGTCCAGATGGAGACCCTCCAGGTCCAGACGGAGACCCTCCAGGTCCAGATGGAGACCCTCCGGGTCCAGACGGAGACAAACGGAGACCCTCCAGGTCCAGACAGAGACCCTCCAGGTCCAGATGGAGACAAACGGAGACCCTCCAGGTCCAGACGGAGACCCTCCAGGTCCAGACCGAGACCCTCCAGGTCCAGATGGAGACAAACGGAGACCCTCCAGGTCCAGACGGAGACCCTCCAGGTCCAGGCTGAAAGCACAGCCAGAACCGGTGTAGGTTGTGAAGCAGCGGTGGTGGTTTCAGACTTGTCCCACCAGACAGATTATGTCCCAGCTGGTCTGGCAGGTCTTCAGTCCTCCTGGAAGAGTCTCTGCTCAGGCTGCTGCCCCCATGACCTGAACCTGGATCAGCTGGACCTGAACCTGGATCAGCTGGACCTGAACCTGGATCAGCAGGAACTGAACTGCCTGGATCAGCTGGAACTGAACCTGGATCAGCTGGAACTGAACCTGGATCAGCTGGACCTGAACCTGGATCAGCTGGAACTGGATGGATGGGTTGTGGGAGACCTGCATCTACACCTGAAATGTATTTCTGCGTCTCTAACATGTCCATGCCTCATGTCTCTTCCTTTGTGTCCTCGCAGGCGGGAAAAGACTCGTCTGGAGCAGCTGCAGCAGGAGCAGAAGCTGATCGAGGAGAGGAACAAGCGTAAAAGAGCTCTGCTGGCCAAAACTATCGCTGAGAAGTGAGTACGGGAAGTTCGGGCCGACGCCAGAAGAAGAACCTGACATTAAAGTTCTGTTCTTCCTCCAGGTCCAAGCAGACCCAGGAGGAGGCGGTGAAGCTGAGGAGAATCCAGAAGGAGCTGCAGGCGCTCGACGACATGGTGTCCAACGATATCGGCATCCTGCGGGGAAAGATCGAGCAGGCCAGCTGGGACTACAGCACCGCCAGGTGGGAGAGGACGGGGGGGTTGGAGGGAAGACCAGGGGAGAGAGAGGACCGGGGGGGTGAGAGAGAATAGAAAGGAACTGCTCCTAGGACTAGCCTCTAGGTCGGTGAGGAACTGCAGCCTCTAGTGTCGTAGAGGGGACTGCAGCTCTAGTGGTCAGTAGAGGAACTGCAGCCTCTAGTGGTCGGTGGGGGAACTGCAGCCTCTAGCGTTGGTGGTGAAACTGCAGCCTCTAGCGGTTGGTGGTGGAACTGCAGCCTCTAGTGGTCGGGGGGGAACTGCAGCCTCTAGTGGTCGGTGGGAACAGCCTCTAGTGGTAAAAAGCAGCTCTAGTGGTCGTGGGGGAACTGCAGCCTCTAGTGGTTGGTGGTGGAACTACAGCCTCTGTGGTCGGGGGAACAGCAGCCTCTAGCGTTGGTGGTGGGAACTTCTAGTGGTCTAGAGTCAAGTCTAGGGGTTGAACTGAGGGAACTGCAGCAAGCCTCTAGTGGTCAGGTAGAGGAAACTGCAGCCTCTAACTGCAGCCTCTAGTGGTCTGGTAGAGAAAACTGCAGCCTCTAGTGGTCGTAGAGGAACATAGTGCAGCCTCTAGTGGTCGGTAGAGAAACTGCAGCCTCTAACTCAGAGGAACTGCAGCCTCTAGTGGTCAGTAGAGGAACTGCAGCCTCTAGCGGTCGGTAGAGGAACTGCAGCCTCTAGCGGTCGTGGGGGAACTGCAGCCTCTAGCGGTCGTGGGGGAACTGCAGCCTCTAGCGGTCGGTGGTGGAACTGCAGCCTCTAGCGGTCGGTGTCACTGGTGTTCGATATCTTTTAGTTTTGAATGAACATTTCTGATTCACTGATGGTTCAGTCAGATTAAAATCCTGTTGGTCGGTTGTTCTCGTTATTATAAATGATGCTAACGAGTCTTCTAGGAAGCAGAACGTGTAGAAACGAGCAGTAATCATGAAGGCAGTCAGGAGGAGTTTCAGGTTCAGGTCCAGAGTCGGTTCCTCCGGGTCTGAGGGGGTTAAACCAGAGTCTGTAAACACAGTAACGCCGTGTTTGACCTTGTGGACGTTTGTGTGCCGTCTCTCAGTCTGGTTTACGGTGGATCCCAGATGTTTGTGTGATGGGAAGACAGACCAGATCTGTTATGATTACCATGATTGTTGGGATGGTGGAGGTTCAACATGAAACCCGGAGCTGAAATCTGACTTCTGGACGTGTTTGACTGTTTCCAAACAGCATCTGCTGCTCTGCTCTTCACAGTTAAAACATCTGTGTGGCAGGACCTGAACCTGAACCTGAACCTGAACCTGCTGTGAGCGCCACCTGCTGGGCAAATGTTCAGCGCTGCAGTCAGGAAGGAGACGAACAGATGGACTGGAGGATCTGGAGGGGTCTGGGAAGATATGAAGGGGTCTGGGAGGTTCTGGAGGGGTCTGGAGGGGTCTGGGAGGTTCTGGAGGGGTCTGGGGGGTCTGGAGGGTCTGGGGGGTCTGGGGGGGGTCCTGGAGGGGGGGGGGTCTGGGGGGTTGGGGGGTCTGGGAGGTTCTGGAGGGGTCTGGGGGGTCTGGGGGGTCTGGAGGGGTCTGGGGGGTCTGGGGGGTCTGGGGGGTCTGGGGGGTCTGTCTGGGGGGTCTGGAGGTTCTGGAGGGGTCTGGGGGGGGGGTCTAAAGGGGTCTGGGGGGGTCTGGGGGGGGGGGGCTGGGGGTTGGGGTCTGGTAGAATCCAAGGATGAATGTTTGCAGCAGTTTGTGCTAACCGACTGTCAGCCAAACACAGCGGATGTTTCTGATGTTGCCATAGAAATGACATTTGAAATGGGATGTCCCTGTGTGGATGTCCACCAGCAGCTCCACAGCTCCTCCAGCGTGGCTCAGCTGAAGGAGCTGTGGAGGACCATTTAAGGATCCTGCTGGGACCTGCTGTCAATCATCCTTGAACTCACGGACTGACGGCGGTAGACTAACCTGACCGTGGACCGATGGCGGTAGACTAGACCGATGGCAGTAGACTAGCCCGACCGTAGACCGATGGCGGTAGACTAGCCCGACCGTAGACCGATGGTGGTAGACTAGCCCGACCGTAGACCGATGGCGGTAGACTTGCCCGACCGTAGACCGATGGCGGTAGACTTGCCCGACCGTAGACCGATGGCGGTAGACTAGCCTGACCGTAGACCGATGGCGGTAGACTTGCCCGACCGTAGACAGATGGCGGTAGACTTGCCCGACCGTAGACCTATGGCGGTAGACTTGCCCGACCGTAGACTGATGGCGGTAGACTAGCCCGACCGTAGACCGACGGCGGTAGAATAGCCCGACCGTAGACCGACGGCGGTAGACTAGCCCGACCGTAGACCGACGGCGGTAGACTAGCCCGACCGTAGACCGATGGCGGTAGACTAGACCGATGGCGGTAGACTAGCCCGACAGTAGACCTATGGCGGTAGACTTGCCCGACCGTAGACCTATGGCGGTAGACTTACCGTAGGGGGTAGACTTGCCCGACCGTAGACCGATGCGGTAGACTTGCCCGACCGTAGACCTATGGTGGTAGACTAGCCCGACCATAGACCGATGGCGGTAGACTAGCCCGACCGTAGACCGATGGGGGTAGACTTGCCCGACCGTAGACCGATGCGGTATGACTTGCCCGACCGTAGACCTATGGTGGTAGACTAGCCCGACCATAGACCGATGGCGGTAGACTAGCCCGACCATAGACCGATGGCGGTAGACTAGCCCGACCGTAGACCGATGGTACACCCCGCGTAGACCGGGCGGTATACAGCCGACCGTAGACCGATGGCGGTAGACTAGTCCCGCCCGTAGACCGTCAGACTAGCGTTAGACCGATGGCGGTAGACTAGCCGTAACCGATGGCGGTAGACTAGCCCGACCGTAGACCCGATGGCGGTAGACTAGCCGACCGTAGACCGATGGCGGTAGACTAGCCCGACCGTAGACCGATGGTGGTAGACTAGCCCGACCGTAGACCGACGGCGGTAGACTAGCCCGACCGTAGACCGACGGCGGTAGAATAGCCCGACCGTAGACCGACGGCGGTAGACTAGCCCGACCGTAGACCGACGGCGGTAGACTAGCCCAACCGTAGAGCGACGGCGGTAGACTAGCCCGACCGTAGACCGACGGTGGTAGACTAGTCAATCCCAGTTAGCAGGAGCTGTTAACTGGGATTGATTGTAAAATACATAGCTAATGATAGCTGGCCATTTAGCGAGTCATCCGTCCGCAGGCCACGCCCCTAATTATGCATACATTTGTGGTTTAATATAAGAGCAAAGAAGGCTTTGTTGTCAAAACGACACTGGACAGAGTCGGTCAGTCTTGAAGGGTCCAGGCCACGAGGGGATGGTTCCACCTTTTTTGTACCTCCAAGATTGAGTCATTTTAACAAGCTGGATTTCGTGAATACAACACAAATAAATAAAAGTATAAAAATTTGAATTCCTTTATTTTCGCCAGTGCAAAGAAAATCATGTGGGACTCAAACACCTTTCAACTTGACATCAGACTGTTGAGCAAATGAACTGGAGGCTTTCTCAGAGAGTGGTCAGTAGAGGTCTAGAGGTCAGTAGAGGAACCGCAGCCTCTAGTGGTCAGTAGAAGAACTGCAGCCTCTAGTGGTCAGTAGAGGAACTGCAGCCTCTAGTGGTCGGTAGAGGAACTGCAGCCTCTAGCGGTCGGTAGAGGAGCTGCAGCCTCTAGTGGTCAGTAGAGGAACTGCAGCCTCTAGCGGTCGGTAGAGGAACTGCAGCCTCTAGTGGTCGGTAGAGGAACCGCAGCCTCTAGTGGTCAGTAGAGAACTGCAGCCTCTAGTGGAATAGAGGAACCGCAGCCTCTAGTGGTCGGTAGAGGAACTGCAGCCTCTAGTGGTCAGTTAGAGGAACTGCAGCCTCTAGTGGTCGGTAGAGGAACTGCAGCCTCTAGCGGTCGGTAGAGGAACCACTGCCTCTAGCGCTCAATAGAGGAACTGCAGCCTCTAGTGGTCGGTAGAGGAACTGCAGCCTCTAGTGGTCGGTGGACAGTAACAAGGTGCTCCCAATTAACTATGAATGAGCTGGAGGAGGAGGAAGGGAGGAGGAAAGGAGCAGAGGAGACACCACTCAGCAGATCATGTTGGCGTCTCCCTGCAGCGTAGGCCTATAGCAGCATAGCTATGACGAAGCTGTGATTAAGACGAGCTACTCTAAAGCTGCTGTGTTTCCTGGTTTCCTGACAGGAAGCGCTACCAGAAGGCTGAGGCCGAGTACGTGGTCGCCAAGATGGAGCTGCACAAGAAGACGGAGGTGAAGGAGCAGCTGACGGAGCACCTGTGCGCCATCATCCAGCAGAACGAGCTGCGAAAGGCCCACAAGCTGGAGGAGCTGATGCAGCAGCTGCACCTGCAGGAGGAGACGACTCCTGGAGGAGGAGGAGGGGAGGGGGGAGGGGAGGAGGATGGGGAGGGGGGAGGGTCAGTGGAGGAAACGATGCCACTGAGCAACGACTGCAGAACCATGATGGAGGATCAGGACTGCAACAGACCAGAAAACTGTCCTCAGGGAGAAACTGTGGCCTCCTGATGTCCAGACAGGAGACGTCCAGACAGGAGACGTCCAGACAGGAGACGTCCACCTGGAAACGCTGAGGTCTAACACTCAGACGACACACCTGCTGCTCACCTGAGGTCATCAGGGATCTTCTCTTCCATCTCGTTGGCTTCTTCATTTCTGTCCTTGTTCTTGTTTTCAGGACATTTAAACTGTCTTTCATACGGTTGTTTTCAGCTGCTGAGCAAACACTTGTTAAAATACAGGAAATAAACATTAAATTCTGACTGGTTGCTCCTGAAATCATCTGTCCAGGCAGCAGGACGTCCTCACTGGTTTCCAGTTTAGATCTGGTATTACTGAGAAAGAGACTGAGAACGATCACATGATGGTTCCTGACCAGTGAAGATCCAGGAAGAAGAAAATAAACTCCTGAATGTTTGATTATTTTAACTGTAAATTACTAAACTATCCTGAATAATTAAAAAATGATAAAAAAAATAAATGATGCAGTTATGACACATTTAATGGTATACATGGACTTTTGTTTTTAAAACAAGATAAATAATTTGATATTTCCACATCAGTGATTTTAAATCTTGTGGCAACAAGAATTTAGTGGAACAGTTCGTGGATTTTTAGATTTACATTTGTTCAGACTTCCTGAAACCTACAGACCAACTGTAGGGATCATGGCAGCCCCTAGATGGCGCTGTGAGTCTGGGACAGGAGGTGAAGAGGCTGCGGTTCCTATACTGACCACTAGAGGCTGCAGTTCCTCTACCGACCACTAGAGAGCTGCAGTTCCTCGACTAGAGGCGACTGTTCCTCTTAGGACTGAGGCTGCCTCTACCGACTACTGCGACCTCTACCGACCGAGGCTGAGGTTCCTCTACCGACCACTAGAGGCTGCGGTTCCTCTAGACCTCTAACCGACCTAGAGACCACTAGAGGCTTTCCCTCTACCTAGGGCTGCAGTCCTCTACACCGACCAAGAGGCCGAGTCTGCGACCGACCACTAGAGGCTGCGGTTCCTCTACCGACTAGAGGCTGCATTTCCTCTAGACCACTAGGGCTGCGGTTTCCTCTACCGACCACTAGAGGCCAGTTCCTCTACCGACCGCCACTAGAGGCTGCAGTTCACCCTAGAGAGTCCTCTAGAGGCCCGACCACTGCGGTTCCTCTACCGACTACTGAGGCAGCGGTTCCTCTACCCGACCACTAGAGGCTGCAGTTCCTCTACCGACCACTAGAGGCTGCGGTTCCTCTACCGACACTAGAGGCTGCGGTCCTCTACCGACCGGACGTAGAGAGGCTGCTGTTCTGCGGTTCCTCTACCGACCACTAGAGGCTGCGGTTCCGCAGTTCCTCTACCGACCACTGAGGCTGCGGTTCCTCTACCGCCACTAGAGGCTGCAGTTCCTCTACCACCGACCACTAGAGGCTGCGGTTCCTCTACCGACCTAGAGGCTGCGTTTCCTCTACCGACCACTAGAGGCTGCGGTTCCTCCCGACCGAACCGACCACTAGACTGACGGCTGCAGTTCCTCTATTGGACTGACGCTTGCTTTCCTCTACCGACTAGAGACCACTAGAGGCTGCGGTTCCTCTAACCGACCACCACTAGAGGCTGAGGCGCGTTCTCCAACCGACCACTAGGGGGCAGTTCCTCTACCGACGACTAGAGGCTGCGGTTCCTCTACCGACCACTAGAGGCTGCGGTTCCTCTACCGACCACTAGAGGCTGCGGTTCCTCTACCGACCACTAGACTCTACCGACCATAGAGGCTGTTCCCTAGACCGACTGAGCTGCAGTTTCCTATACTGACGGCGCAGTTCCTCTACTGACGGCTGCAGTTCCTCTACCGACCACTAGAGGCTGCGGTTCCTCTACTGACGGCTGCAGTTCCTCTACCGACCACTAGAGGCTGCGGTTCCTCTACCGACCACTAGAGGCTGCGGTTCCTCTACCGACCACTAGGTTCTGGCTCCAACAGTGAGTCGGTCTCCATTGACCTCCATCTTTAAATTTCCAGCAGAAACAAACATGTTTTTTATCTGGTCCAGGTAGATTTATTTCCAGCTCTGGTTTTTATTTCTGCGACTCTGATTGGATCCCAGAGTCTTGAGATTTTGTATCGTTGTTTGTGATGAACTGTTCCACAGATTTGTTCGGTGTGTCAACATTTACTTATTTCTTAACTGGATAAATGCAGGATCCTGCAGACTGATGAACTCATCAGCAGATCTGAAGGTGAATCCGAGCTTTTTATCGCTGATTTGTTAATTATTATGTTTGGGAGCTCTGAGCTTTGTTACACAGATTCCTTTTTAAAAAAAAAATTTATTTTATAAATGTGGAAACTTGTAGATCTGAGCTTGATCACATCATTTCATGAGTTCATAACTTCAGACATTCAGACCTTTATTGAGCAAATTTGAAATCTCTGAAATTCAGAGTTTGGTTCTCCAAGTTTCTAAAGTAAGTAATTCAGAGCTTCTGGTGCTAATTGGTGATTTAACGAAGTAGAACCTGTAAGTTAGCCGGGTTCATTAATGATCTAACTACATGGACAGATGGAGCCTGTTCTTGGTAAACTGGGGCCCTGAAGGACTGATGTCCAGGGGCCCCAGAAACGCTCCCTGTGGTTCTTTTCTCTCGTTTGTGGTCTGACTGAGTCGTCGTCATCTTTGTTGCGTGAACGTTGCGATGCTGCTTCGTGTCAGAAGGTCGTCCAAACACTGCAGCTCATCGTGTCCCGTCGTTTCTCCTCTTAAAAGAAATACATGCGTGTAGTTTGTGCAGAGCTTTTCAGAAATAACTTCAAAGTGAAGCCATGCGGCTCCAGCAAACAGGAGGAATGCAGTTTCTGATGAGGAGCAGCTCCAGAGAAGATCCAGATCCTGATCCAGATCCTGGACACCAGGCGTCACGGGAACCGTTGGTTTTAAGGTTTAAACATGTAAAGGCGGTTTGTGGGAGCAGAAAGACAGAAATGACGTGAGCGGCTTCAGAGGATCCGAGTTCAGGTTCTGAGTTTATAAACGGGAGGAATTTTAGATTTTCTATCAAATATTGATCAAGTCGAGGTTTTTGAATTGAAATTGTGAAAATTGAAAAAATTGAAATTCACAATTTTCTCACAAATTTTTGAGTTTATCAAGTCAGACTGTTCAGTTTTTTTTTTTTTGCAAAGTTTAATAAATTCAAATTTCTGAATTTTCTTTTGAAAGTTCATGACTCAAATTCTTAGTTTTTCTTTGCAAGTTTGAGTTTATAAAGTCAGAATTTCTATTTTCTCTGAAAAAGATAAAACAGTATTTTTTTTCTGTATTTTTTGTGAAGTTATAAAGTTTTCTGCAGCTACGTTTCACTTCTCACAACAGCAGTTTTATTTTCTGAAACTTTGCAAAGAAATTATTTTATAAAGTGGGAAAGTTAGAAATTATTTTTATTTCTTTTTACTTTGAAGAGTTTATAAACATTTTTTTATTTTATATTTAATCAAATTAAAATTCTTAAATAAAATTTGAGTTTCTGAAACTTGAATTTCTTTTTTATAAGCATCAGAAACTATGGTTTTATGCATTTCTACTTCCAACTGCAGTTTATTTTCTCTTCTCTCAAAAGGCTGTGATTGGCTGCTGTGATTGGCTGCTGCTGTGATTATCTGCTGCTGTGATTGGCTGCTGCTGTGATTGGCTGCTGCTGTGATTGCTGCTGTGATTATCTGCTGCTGTGATTATCTGCTGCTGTGATTGACTGCTGCTGTGATTGGCTGCTGTGATTATCGGCTGCTGTGATTGGCTGCTGTGATTATCTGCTGCTGTGATTGGCTGCTGCTGTGATTGGCTGCTGTGATTATCGGCTGCTGTGATTGGCTGCTGTGATTGGCTGCTGTGATTATCTGCTGCTGTGATTGGCTGCTGTGTGATTATCTGCTGCTGTGATTGGCTGCTGTGATTATTGGCTGCTGTGATTGGCTGCTGTGATTATCTGCTGCTGTGATTATCTGCTGCTGTGATTATCTGCTGCTGTGATTATCTGCTACTGTGTGATTATCTGCTGCTGTGATTGGCTGCTCTGATTATCGGCTGCTGTGATTATCTGCTGCTGTGATTATCTGCTGCTGTGATTATCTGCTACTGTGATTGGCTGATGTGATTATCTGCTGCTGTGATTATCTGCTGCTGTGATTGGCTGCTCTGATTATCTGCTGCTGTGATTGGCTGCTGTGATTATCTGCTGCTGTGATTGGCTGCTGATTCCCCTCAGAAAAGTCGATATTAGCTAGCTGGGTTTATTTGCGAACTCAGCTTGAATTTGAACTTTATTTTTGACAAGTCTCTTCTGCTTTTTTCTTAAACTGTAACAGATTAACTCATCAGGATAAATCATCTGAAGGATTTGAACCCTCCACCACTCTGGAGGGGCCCACAAACACAACCTTGCCCCGAGCCCCCCAAAAAACTGGAAACAGCCCTGCAAGCTTTTTTATCTGAAGAAAATACAGAAGCTTTGAAAACAGAAAGGAGGACCGTTGAAGACCTCCACCTGGTTTTAGTTTTTTGGAACATCTAATGTATCTGCAGCTTTAACTCATACGGTTTTAAGGTCTCAGCTTCTCGTCTCAGAAGCCAGAAAATGAAGTTTTCAGTTTTGTGGTCTTCCTGATGAACTCGTTGTGCTGAATTCCTTCAGCTGCTGGTGTTGGATGTTAGTCGCAGAGAAACTTCCAGAGAAGTTGTTCCAGAACCTGATGGACGTCTGGCGGTTCTCTGTGATCCACGTACCTGCAGGAGTAAATCCTCCACACGTGTGGTTATTCATACATGTGAATTACCTCTGAGGACGACTGAATCTGACAGTCGGAGGAGAACATTGGCCCCTCGTTTGTTTCCCAGAAGGCCTCGGTTTCGTGCAGACAGAGCGGAGCTTTAATCTGTTTTTGTTCTCCAACGTAAACCCAGCAGACTGGTCCGGGGTTTACGGGCTCAGGTTTCACAAAGCTGGTTCTGGTTCAGTCGGTGCAGCTGAGGATCAGCCGGTCTCTTCGGCCGTAAAGCGATATCTGTTGAGACGGGAATCGAACCTCCGCAGCCGTTCATGGAACCATGTGTCAAAAATAACATACGGCAGTAATCTGACAACAACTCTGTCATAGAAGTAAAAATGACTTTATATCCAAAGACCTACAGCAACAACCTCCGTACAACGCTGGAGGAACGTTCTCCAACAGTTTCATTCAAAGATACCCAAGTTCAACCAAACAGGAGCGAAGTGTCGGTGCTACGATAAAGGTTTTACCGTTGAAGGTTCCAGGGAGCGCTGGTGGTTCCAGGGAACATTGGTGGTTCCAGGGATCGTTGATGGTTCCAGGGAGCGATGGTGGTTCCAGGGAGTGGATCCAGGTTGGGTGGTTCCAGGTTTGAGGTGTTGGTGGTTCCAGGGGATTGGTGGTTCCAGGGACTTGGTTCCAGGTTTGGTGGTTCCAGGGATTGTTGAAGGTCGTTTCAGGGATTGGTGTGTTCCAGGGACGTTGGTGGTTCCAGGGAGCGTTTGGGGTTCCAGGGATCTTTGGGGTTCCAGTTGATTGGTGGTGGTCCAGGGATTGGTGGTTCCATTGGGTCGTTGGTGGTTCCAGGGATCGTTGGTGGTTCCAGGGAACATTGGTGGTTCCAGGGAGCTTTGGTGGTTCCAGGGATTGTTGAAGGTTCTAGGGATCGTTTGTGGTTCCAGGGAACATTGGTGGTTCCAGGGATCGTTGGTGGTTCCAGGGAGCGTTGGTGGTTCCAGGGATCGTTGGTGGTTCCAGGGAGCGTTGGTGGTTCCAGGGATCATTGATGGTTCCAGGGATCGTTGGAGGTTCCAGGAGCTTTGGTGGTTCCAGGGATCGTTGAAGGTTCTAGGGATCGTTTGTGGTTCCAGGGAACATTGGTGGTTCCAGGGATCGTTGGTTATTCCAGGGAACACTGGTGGTTCCAGGGATCGTTGGTGGTTCCAGGGATCGTTGGAGGTTCCAGGGATGGTTGAAGGTTCCCAGGGATCGTTTGGGGGTTCCAGGGATCATGGTGGTTTCCAGGGATTGTTGAAGGTTCCAGTTTTCCAGGGTTTCCAGGGATCGTTGGGGTTCCAGGGGGGTTCCAGGGATCGTTGGAGGTTTCCAGGGATGGTTGAAAGGTTCCAGGGATCGTTGGGTTCCAGGGATGGAGGGTTCCAGGGATCGTTGGTTTCCACAGGGATGGTTGAAGTTCCAGGGATCGTGGGGTTCCAGGGATTGGAGGTTCCAGGGATGGTTGAAGGTTCCAGGGATCGTTGGTGGTTCCAGGGATCATTGGTTTCAGGGATCGTTCCAGGGATCGGTTTGGTGGTCCAAGTGGTTCCAGGGATCGTTGATGGTTCCAGGTTTCAGGTGGTTGGAGGTTCCAGGGATCGTTGAAGGTTCCAGGGATTCGGGTTCCAGGGTGGTTGTCCAGGGATCGTTGGAGGTTCCAGGGATGGTTGAAGGTTCCAGGTCCAGTCCAGGGATCGTTGGTGGTTCCAGGGATGGTTAAAGGTTCCAGGGGTTTAGGGATCGTTGGTTCCAGGGATCGTTGGGGTTGGAGGTTCCAGGGATGGTTGAAGGTTCCAGGATCGTTGGAAGGTTCAGGTTCCGGGATCGTTGGAGGTTCCAGGGATGGTTGAAGGTTCCAGGGATCGTTGGTTGGTGGTTCCAGGGATCGTTGGAGGTTCCAGGGAAGGTTCCAGGAAGGTTCCAGGGATCGTTGGTGGTTCCAGGGATCCAGGGATCGGTTGGAGGTTCCAGGGAGGTTGGTTGGTTCAGGAAGTGAAGGTTCCAGGAATTTGGTTTTTGGGTTCCAGGATCGGTTGGAGGTTCCAGGGATGGTTGAAGGTTCCAGGGATGGTTGGGATGGTTCCAGGGATCGTTGGTGGTTCCAGGATTTGGAGGTTCCACGGATGGTTAAAGGTTCCAGGGATCGTTGGTGGTTCCAGGATGGTTGAAGGTTCCAGGGATGGTTGAAGGTTCCAGGGATCGTTGGAGGTTCCAGGGATCGGGTGGAGGTTCCAGGGATCGTTGGTGGTTCCAGGGATCGTTGGAGGTTCCACGGATGGTTGAAGGTTCCAGGAATGGTTGGTGGTTCCAGGGATCGTTGGAGGTTCCAGGGATGGTTGAAGGTTCCAGGGATCGTTGGTGGTTCCAGGGATCGTTGGAGGTTCCAGGGAATCAGGGATCGTTGGATCGTTGGAGGTTCCAGGGATGGTTGAAGGTTCCAGGGATCGTTGGTGGATCCAGGGATGGTTGGAGGTTCCAGGGATGGTTAAAGGTTCCGGGGATCGTTGGTGGTTCCAGGGATGGTTGAAGGTTCCAGGGAGCGCGGGTGGTTCCAGGGATGGTTGAAGGTTCCGGGGATCGTTGGTGGTTCCAGGGATCGTTGGAGGTTCCAGGGATGGTTGAAGGTTCCGGGGATCGTTGGAGGTTCCAGGGATGGTTGAAGGTTCCAGGGATGGTTGAAGGTTCCGGGGATCGTTGGTGGTTCCAGGGATCGTTGGTGGTTCCAGGGATCGTTGGAGTTTCCAGGGATGGTTAAAGGTTCCAGGGATCGTTGGAGGTTCCAGGGATGGTTGAGGTTCCAGGGATCGTTGGAGGTTCCAGTGATGGTTGAAGGTTCCAGGGATCGTTGGTGGTTCCAGGGATGGTTGAAGGTTCCAGGGATCGTTGGAGGTTCCAGTGATGGTTGAAGGTTCCAGGGATCGTAGGAGTTTCCAGGGATGGTTAAAGGTTCCAGGGATCGTTGGAGGTTCCAGTGATGGTTGAAGGTTCCAGGGATCATTAGTGGTTCCAGGGATCGTTGGAGGTTCCAGGGATCGTTGGAGGTTCCAGGGATGGTTGAAGGTTCCAGGGATCGTTGATGGTTCCAGGGATCGTTGGTGGTTCCAGGGATCGTTGGAGGTTCCAGGGATGGTTGAAGGTTCCAGGGATGGTTGAAGGTTCCAGGGATCGTTGATGGTTCCAGGGATCGTTGGTGGTTCCAGGGATCGTTGGAGGTTCCAGGGATGGTTGAAGGTTCCAGGGATCGTTGATGGTTCCAGGGATCGTTGGTGGTTCCAGGGATCGTTGGAGGTTCCAGGGATGGTTTAAGGTTCCAGGGATCGTGGGTGGTTCCAGGGATGGTTGAAGGTTCCAGGGATGGTTGGTGGTTCCAGGGATCGTTGGAGGTTCCAGGGATTTGGTGTTCCAGGATGGTTGAAGGTTCCGGGATCGTTGGTGGTTCCAGGGATCGTTGGTGGTTCCAGGGATCGTTGGAGGTTTCCCAGGGGTTGAAGGTTCCAGGGATCGTTGGTTCCAGGGATGGTTGAAGGTTCCAGGGATCGGTTGAGGTTTCCAGGGATCGTTTCCAGGTTTTGGTGGTGTTCCAGGGATGGTTGAAGGTTCCAGGGATTTGGATGGGTTGAAGGTTCCAGGGATGTTGGGGTTTCCAGGGATCGTTGGGAGGGATGGTTTCCAGGGTTGGGGCGGGTTCCAGGATGGTTGAAGGTTCCAGGTTGGTTTTCCAGGGATCGTGGTGGGTTCCAGGGATGGTTGAGGTTCCGGGATGTTGAGTTCCAGGGATGGTTAAAGGTTCCAGGAATCGTTGGTGGTTCCAGGGATCGTTGGAGGTTCCAGGGATGGTTGGAGGTTCCAGGGATGGTTGGAGGTTCCAGGGATGTGGAGGTTCCAGGGATGGTTGAAGGTTCCAGGGATCGTTGGTGGGGGATGGTTGGTGGTTCCAGGGATGGTTGAAGGTTCCAGGGATGGTTGAAGGTTCCTCAAAATTCTCAGAGTTGGTTCATGTTTTTGAGCTCCTCCAAAGTCTGACGTCAGATTTTATTCTCTGAATTTCTCCAACGTCAAATCTTGTGGGATATCTTATTAATGACATTAAAATAAAATGTTCTTACATGGCTGATTCCTTCGACTCTGATCATCCTTGTAACTATTTATAACAATTAAATTAAAGAGTCTAACATCGATTTAATGATGAATTAATTATCGTTGATCGGGTGAATTTAAGCAGCTCAGGACGTTACGTTCATCAGGTTTATTTTAAAGTAAATGTCTTCCCTGTTTTTGGACATTTTCTTTGTTTTTTTGGTTTTTTATTTTAAGTAGATAAATTATTTCCAACTTTAGTTTTTGACTGAATATTCAGAAATCAGCAGTTTTAAATCATTACATTACAATATTACAATAACTTATGATTTAATGTGTTTTTTTTTTTTTTTTTTTACAGATTTTCAATGGTTTTTAAAGAATTAAAATGTGAGTTTTGTTCCTCAAATATTCAAATTCATTAAGTCAGAATTTCAGATTTCCTTTTGTTTATAAACATCCAATATTTTGGACTTTTCTAACAGATTGTTGAATTTTTTTTAAATTTTTTTTTTTATTTTTTTGTTTTTCCCTGAACTCTGACGGTGATAAATCCTCATCAGATCTCTTAATCTCAATGAGGGCCAGATGTTTAATCAGACGTGAACCTGCTGGATTTAAAAACTGGACTCAAGCAGCAGCAGCTTCCAGAAACACGTCCGTTAGTTCGGATTCAGACTCCAGAACCAGTGACCCTCCTGTTTATGTCCTCCCGGCGTCTGAGGCCTTGCTGCAGTGCATTCTGGGAATCTGCGGCCAGGAATTTACACGGCGGCCACGTTTGGGCGTCCCGCGGTTTTTTTAAAGCAGCAGTAAGTGTTGCTGTAAAGCGCTCTGAGACTTTTACGGCGCTCCGGTCACATCTGGCCGTCTGAAGCTTCGGCCGTAAAAACACATTTTTTAATTAGTTGGAGGCAGAAGCTCAGAGAGGGGAGGGGTTGGGGGGGGGACCGCCGGCCTGTCCGACTCCCCCCCCCCCCCCCCCCCAGGACACAGAAGGTCAGCGTTTGATCTCCTCCACCTCTCATTTCACCAAATCATCCAAAACAGTCTTCATGAAGTCGTTTCCACTCATTTGTGACGGTTTGAACTTGAACTCAGCGCTGCTCCTCCATTTCCTGCTTCTTTTCCCTCCATCACATTTAAAATGTCACTCAAATTCCTCTGCTGATTATTTTTCGTCATTATGATGCGTTTATTCATGAAACCTTTCAGTCTGAGATGTATTTATTATCCAGAACCTTTAATCTATTTCTGCCTGTTGATTCTTCAATCTTTGTTTATAAATCTAATTTAGTCGACCAAAGAGCTGAACATTTTATATCTGATGATCTACGGCGCCACACAGCTGGAGCAAGACTGAACCCAAAGTTCACACCTGTCAGTCTGGATTCAGAACCAATCAGAAGTAGGTGGACTCCAGGTGGCGCTCAAGCTCCTCCCCTTTAACCTGTAACAGTTTAAACTGTAACTATTTAAATCAAAACCGTTTCAACTGTAACCGTTTAAATTGTAACTATTTAAATCGTACTGTTTCAACTGTAATAATTTAAATTGTAACCATTTAAATTGCAATCTTTTAACCTGTAACCGTTTAAACTGTAACCGTTTAAACTGTAACTGTTTAAGCTGTAACGGTTTAAATTGTAACCCTTTAAGCTGTAACTGTTTACAGTTTAAGAGATTGCAATTTAACCGTTTAAACTGTAACCTTTTAAACTGTAACTGCTAAAACTATAATGGTTTAAATTGTAACCATTTAAGCTGTAACTGCGTAAGTTGTAAAGGTTTAAATTGTAACCATTTAAATTGTAAGCGTTTAAATTGCAATCTTTTTTTACCTGTAACCATTTAAGCTGTAACAGTTTAATCTGTAACCATTTAAATTGTACCCGTTTAAATTGCAATTAGTTTAACCTGTAACTGTTTAAACTGTAACCCTTTAAGCTGTAACTGTTTACAGTTTAAGAGATTGCAATTTAGCCATTTAAACTGTAACCTTTTAAACTGTAACTGCTAAAACTATAACGGTTTACATTGTAACCATTTAAGCTCTAACTGCGTAAGTTGTAACAGTTAAAACTGTAACCATTTATTGTAACTGTTTAAGCTGTAACGGTTTAAATTGTAACTGTTAACTGTAATGGTTTAAATTGTAACAGTTTAAGCTGTAACTGTTTAGATTGTTAAACAGTTACTATAACTGTTTAAGATGTAACAGTTTAAACCTGTAACGGTTTAAATTGTGGCTGTTTATGCTGTAACTATTTAAATTGTAACCGTTTAAACTGTAACCATTTAAAGTGTAACCGTTTAAACTGTAACCATTTAAATAGATCCATAAATCCAAAACTCATGATTTTGTAAAATTTGTGACTTTTATGACACAAAATCAGGATTTTGAATCAGAAATTTGTGATTTTGAGAAAAAAGCTAATTTTTTTTAATGATAAAAAGTTATATTGTGATATTTGTTTTTTAAATAAAAATTAATCACTTTAAAGTACTTTTTTTTTGTCCAGAATTTGCAATATTGATTTTAAATTTTGTGACAATAAAAATCTCAAAATTTAAAAGTTAATTTTAACATTGTAAAGTCGTTGTTATCCTGTATTATAACATCATTTCATATAATAGTTTTTTTTCTAATAAAATATCTGAACTTTGAAATGAAAAATGACGAGTTTCTTTACTGAACAAAAGAAACTGTGGATTTTCCTGTGATTAGTTTCCTGAAACCAGAAGACCACATCTGGCCGGGCCGGCTGCAGCTGGACTGACCCTCGGAGCCGCCTGACAGGAACCTTCTGGAAACGGATCCAGACGGAGCTTTTTGTTCTCAACGAAGTCACGATTCAGTCTGGAGTTGCTGAAAAATACATGAGAGAAAAAAAATTAAAAAATTGATTAAAAAAAAGAAAAGAATTTCACAGAAAAATGTAAATAGATGAGAGGACGACTTTAAAAACAATAAAAGAGGTGCGTCTCATTTGCAGTTCAGCTCAGGTTGGAGGTCACAGGGTCTCCAGGATGCTCTGGATGCTCTGGATGCTCCTGGAAAGAGAACCAGCAGCTCCATGAAGGTGGAACAGCTTGAAGGTCAAGCAGCTCTGCTGAGCAGCTCGGGTCCGAGTCCTGGCTACGAGTCCCGGCTACGAGTCCCGGCCCCAGCGCCGAGTCTGTTCGGGGGTTTGAGATGACGGATCTGTAATCAGGAGCAGATTGGCTGTTGCATGTCGGAGCACCGCAGACCGTTTACAGCTGCAGCAGCGCCGCGACAACAGAAACAACAGTCGTAAAACGACAGGAAAATGAGGACGAGGCCCCATTCAGTCACGGCTGCAGAGTCACGACTGCGGAGTCACGACTGCGGAGTCACGGATGCGGGGTCACGGCTGCGGAGGCTGCGGAGGGCGGAGTCACGGCAGCGGAGTCACGGATGGAGTCACGCTGCGGAGTCACTGCGGAGTCACGCTGCGGAGTCACGACTGCGGAGTCACGCGGAGTCTGCGGAGTCACGCGAGTCACGGATGCGGAGTCACGGCTGCGGAGTCACGGCTGCGGAGTCACGGATGCGGAGTCACGACTGCGGAGTCACGGCTGCGGAGTCACGGCGGAGTCACGGGAGTCTGCGGAGTCACGGACGGAGTCACGCGGAGTCACGGCTGCGGAGTCACGGAGCGGACACGACTGGGAGTCACTGCGGAGTCACGGCGGAGTCACGACTGCGGAGTCACGGAGTCTGCGGATGCGGAGTCACGGAGTCGGAGTCACGGCGCGGAGTCACGGCAGCGGAGTCACACACAGCGGAGTCACGGCTGCGGAGTCACGGCTGCGGAGTCACGGCTGCGGAGTCACGGCTGCGGAGTCACGGATGCACGGAGTCACGATGCGGAGTCACCGGAGTCACGCTGCGGAGGTCACGACGTGCGGAGTCACGACTGCGGAGTCACGACACGACTGCGGGTCACGGCGGAGTCACGACTGCGGAGTCACGGCTGCGGGGAGGAGTCCGTGCGGAGTCACGGAGGATGCAGAGTCACGGACTGCGACGGTCCACTGCGGAGTCACGAATGCGGAGTGTCGGCTGCGGAGTCACGCTGCGGGTGGTGGGACGTCACGGATGCGGAGTCACGGATGCAGAGTCACGGACAGCACGAGTCACGACTGCGGAGTCACTGGAGTCACGACTGCGGGGTCACGGCAGCGGAGTCACGGGAGCGGATGCGGAGTCACAACTGCGGAGTCACGGCTGCAGTCACGGCTGCGGAGTCACAACTGCGGGGTCACGGATGCAGAGTCACAACTGCGGAGTCACAACTGCGGGGTCACGGCAGCGGAGTCACGACTGCAGAGTCACGACTGCGGAGTCACAGCTGCGGAGTCAGGGCTGCGGAGTCACGACTGCGGAGTCACGACTGCGGAGTCACGGCTGCGGAGTCACGGCTGCGGAGTCAAGTCACGGCATGCAGAGTCACGAGTCACAACTGCGGAGTCACGGCGCGGAGTCACGGCTGCGGAGTCACGACTGCGGAGTCACGACTGCGGAGTCACGACTGCGGAGTCACGGCTGCGGAGTCACGGCTGCGGAGTCACGGCTGCGGAGTCACGGCTGCGGAGTCACGACTGCGGAGTCACGGCTGCGGAGTCACGGCTGCGGAGTCACGGCTGCGGAGTCACGGCTGCGGAGTCACGGGCTGCGGAGTCACAACTGCGGAGTCACGCGGAGTCACAAACTGCGGAGTCTGCGAGTCACAACTGCGGAGTCACAGATGGCTGCGCACGGCTGGGAGTCACGACTGCGGAGTCACAACGACTGCGGAGTCACGGCTGCGGAGTCACGGCTGCGGAGTCACAACTGCGGAGTCACGCTGCGGAAGTCACAACTGCGGAGTCACGCTGCGAGTCACGGGCGCGGGAGTCACGGCGGAGTCACAAACTGCGGAGTCACGGTGCGGAGTTCACGGCTGCGGAGTCACGGACTGCAGAGTCACGGCTGCGGAGTCACGGATGCGGAGTCACGACTGCGGGGGTCACGGCCTGCGGAGTCACGGCTGCGGAGTCACGGACGGAGTCACGACTGCGGAGTCACGGCGGCGGAGTCACGGGTGCGGAGGAGTCAGTCGGAGTCACGCTGCGGAAAAGTCGGAGTCACAACTGCGGAGTCACGTGCGGACGGTCACGGCTGGGTCACGGCTGCGGAGTCACGGCTGCGGAGTCACAACTGCGGAGTCACGGCTGCGGAGTCACGGCTGCGGAGTCACAACTGCGGAGTCACAGATGCGGAGTCACAACTGCAGGGTCACAGCTGCGGAGTCACGGCTGCGGAGTCACAACTGCGGGGTCACGGCTGCGGAGTCACGGCTGCGGAGTCACAACTGCGGAGTCACAGATGCGGAGTCGCGACTGCGGAGTCGCGGCTGCGGAGTCACGACTGCGGGGTCACGACTGCGGGGTCACGGCTGCGGAGTCACAACTGCTGGGTCACAGATGCGGAGTCGCGACTGCGGAGTCACGGATGCGGAGTCACGGCTGCGGAGTCACGACTGCGGAGTCACGGCAGCGGAGTCACGACTGCGGAGTCACGGCAGCGGAGTCACGGCTGCAGAGTCACGGCTGCGGAGTCAAGTCACGGCTGCTGAGTCACGACTGCGGGGTCACGACTGCGGAGTCAAGACTGCGGAGTCACGGATGCGGAGTCGCGACTGCGGAGTCACGACTGCGGAGTCACGACTGCGGAGTCAAGACTGCGGAGTCACGGATGCGGAGTCGCAACTGCGGAGTCACGACTGCGGAGTCACGACTGCGGAGTCAAGACTGCGGAGTCACGGATGCGGAGTCATGGCTGCAGAGTCACGGCTGCTGAGTCACAACTGCGGAGTCACGACTGCGGAGTCAAGACTGCGGAGTCACGGATGCGGAGTCACGACTGCGGAGTCAAGACTGCGGAGTCACGGATGCGGAGTCACGACTGCGGAGTCACGGATGCGGAGTCACGACTGCGGAGTCACGGGAGTCACGGCGGAGTCACGGCTGCGGAGTCACGCGGAGTCACGACTGCGGAGTCACGGCAGCGGAGTCACGACTGCGGAGTCACGGCAGCGGAGTCACGGCTGCAGAGTCACGACTGCGGAGTCACGACTGCGGAGTCACGGCTGCAGGGTCACGGCTGCGGAGCGGAGTGACTGCGGAGTCACGACTGCGGAGTCACGACTGCGGAGTCACGGCTGCGGAGTCACGGATGCGGAGTCACGGCTGCGGAGTCACGGCTGCGGAGTTACGACTGCGGTGTCACGGATGCGGAGTCACGGCTGCGGAGTCACGACTGCGGAGTCACAGCTGCGGAGTCACGGCGCGACGGCGCCTCCTCCATCAGGACGGCTTCTTCCTGTTGACACTCAAAGACTCCTTTAATTAAATAAAATGTTTTGATTCACCTGCAGATCCAGCGTTTTTTTCTCACCAGGTCACATGACTCCACCTGATGAGCAGCAGCTCAGAGACGAGGTTGAGGAGGCGGAATCTCAGAAGAATCTGGAGGAATCTCTGTATGTCCGACGCTGTGAATGAAATGAAAACCTGCCAGAAAATAAAAAGAAGCCAACTTTAATCCTGAGTGAACGTGAGTGGGCGTCGGTGAGGTCATCAGCCCCAGCAGCAAGATGGGTTCACTGGTTTCCAGTTCAGGGCTACTGGAACATGTGAAGTTAGAAATAAAGTAGGAGTTTCTTGTTCATGTGGTTCCTAGAAACAGGAAGTTAGAAGCTGGAACTCTGATTGTTTTAACGGTGAAGGTTTTCTGCCTCATTAAGACTCATTAAGAGTTTACGAGATGAAGGAGTCACAAGACAGTCACATGACCTTTAAGTGTCGTTAAGACAGAAGAGTCTGGACCCGTCACGGAGGTCAAAGGTCAAAGGTTTGAACGACGCCGCTATCCAACACACGAGTCATGTGACGTTAAAACGAGACACTCGTGGATCTCTGCTGTGACCCAAATACATGCAGAACCAGAACTTCCTGGGTTGGAATCTCCACGCTGGGCCTGAATTCTGCCCCTCGTGGAGACCGCCGGTACCGCGCGACCACGGCCCATGGAGTTCCTGTGTTCGCCAGCGGACAGGAAGTCCATGGACGCAGAGGAAGCCTCTCTGATGGTCTGGACCGGACAGCAGGAACATCTGGAAACATAGAGAGAACAGGGTAAAGGCTCGTGGGCCGGGAGTTGAACCCACAACTGCTGCAGAACTGTAGCTTCTGTACCTGGACCACCTGAGCTACCGGGGCGGTCCATCCAGAGGTTCCTGAAGCCTCTTCTTCCTCCTACTGCGTGGAGTCCAACAGAACCACCGTGGAACGGTTCAGGAGAGTCCCAGAGGCGAGACAGGAGCGGTTCCGGTCCGGTTCCTCAGCGGTTCTGGTCCATCCTCACCTCAACGTCAGGCTTTAACAGGGAAGGATCCAAACGTGGAGCTCAGCTGGGTTCCTCTAATGACCTTCTGAGATGTTTCCTCTGGGGCTCCAGGTGTTAACGGGACGTCCAGGTACGAGTCAGGCCCAGAACCCCTAACCCTGACCTCTGACCTCTGACCTCTGACCTCTGACCTCTGACATCCCACGTCCCAGTGAGGTGTTTTTATCTTCTCCACCATGTCGTCCTGCCTCTGTTCTACCTCAGCATGAGACCAGGACCGGGTTAGGACCAGATATCTAGAAGAGTTCATCAGTGAACAGGTTCTGATCCGGTTCTAGACTAAACCTCAGTCCAGTTTCTGCTGAAGCCCAGATGAGTCCAGAGAAGGACAGTCTGAGGTTCTGTCTCTGCTCCTGGATGTGCTGCTGGTAAAAAGGGGAGGAGCATCCACGCACCTGGATCAGTCTGCTGCAGGTCAGCTGTGCAGTTCTTCTACCGACCACTAGAGGCTGCAGTTCCTCTACCGACCACTAGAGGCTGCAGTTCCTCTACCGACCACTAGAGGCTGCGGTTCCTCTACCGACCACTAGAGGCTGCAGTTCCTCTACCGACCACTAGACACTAGAGGCAGCGGTTCCTCTACCGACCACTAGAGGCTGCGGTTCCTCTACCGACCACTAGAGGCTGCAGTTCCTCTACCGACCACTAGAGGCTGCAGTTCCTCTACTGACCACTAGAGACTGCAGTTCCTCTACCCACCACTAGAGGCTGCGGTTCCTCTACCGACCACTAGAGGCTGCGGTTCCTCTACCGACCACTAGAGGCTGCGGTTCCTCTACCGACCACTAGAGGCTGCAGTTCCTCTACGACCACCACCTACACCACTAGAGGCTGCGGTTCCTCTACCGACCACTAGAGGCTGCGTTCCTCTACTGACCACTAGAGGCTGCAGTTCCTCTACTGACCACTAGAGGCTGCAGTTTCCTCTACCGACCACTAGAGGCTGCAGTTCCTCTACCGACCACTAGAGGCTGCAGTTCCTCTACCCCAACCACTAGAGGCTGCGGTTCCTCTACCACCGACCACTAGAGGCTGCGGTTCCTCTACCGACCACTAGAGGCTGCGGTTCCTCTACCGACCACTAGAGGCTGCAGTTCCTCTACCGACCACTAGAGGCTGCAGTTCCTCTACCGACCACTAGAGGCTGCAGTTCCTCTACCGACCACTAGAGGCTGCAGTTCCTCTACCGACCACTAGAGGCTGCAGTTCCTCTCTACCCACCACTAGAGGCTGCGGTTCCTCTCCACCGACCACTAGAGGCTGCGGTTCCTCTACCGACCACTAGAGGCTGCAGTTCCTCTACCGACCACTAGAGGCTGCAGTTCCTCTACCGACCACTAGAGGCTGCGGTTCCTCTACCGACCACTAGAGGCTGCGGTTCCTCTACCGACCACTAGAGGCTGCGGTAGTTCCTCTACCGACACTAGAGGCTGCAGTTCCTCTACCGACCACTCTACCGAGGCTGCGGTTCCTCTACCGACCACTAGAGGCTGCGGTTCCTCTACCGACCACTAGAGGCTGCGTTGCAGTTCCTCTACAACCACTAGAGGCTGCGGTTCCTCTACCGACCACTAGAGGCTGCGGTTCCTCTACCGACCACTAGAGGCAGTTCCTCTACCGACCACTAGAGGCTGCAGTTCCTCTACCGACCACTAGAGCTGCAGTTTCCTACCGACCACTAGAGGCTGCAGTTCCTCTACTAGAGTTTTCTACGACCACTAGAGGCTGCGTTCCCTCTACCGACCACTAGAGGCTGCGTTCCTCTACCAACCACTAGAGGCTGCAGTTCCTCTACCGACCACTAGAGGGCTGCGGTTCCTCCGACCACTAGAGGCTGCTTCCTCTACCGACCACTAGAGGCTGCGGTTCCTCTACCGACCACTAGAGGCTGCAGTGTTACCGACCATAGAGGCCCTCTACCGACCACTAGAGGCTGCGGTTCCTCTACCGACCACTAGAGGCTGCGGTTCCTCTACCGACCACTAGAGGCTGCAGTTCCTCTACCGACCACTAGAGGCTGCGGTTCCTCTACCGACCACTAGAGGCTGCAGTTCCTCTACTGACCACTAGAGGCTGCGGTTCCTCTACCGACCACTAGAGGCTGCGGTTCCTCTACGACCACTAGAGGCTGCGGTTCCTCTACCGACCACTAGAGGCTGCGGTTCCTCTACCGACCACTAGAGGCTGCAGTTCCTCTACCGACCACTAGAGGCTGCAGTTCCTCTACCGACCACTAGAGGCTGCGGTTCCTCTACCACTAGAGGCTGCAGTTCCTCTACCGACCACTAGAGGCTGCAGTTCCTCTACCGACCTAGAGGCTGCGGTACCGACCACTAGAGGCTGCAGTTCCTCTACCGACCACTAGAGGTGCGGTTCCTCGACCACTAGAGCTGCAGTTCCTCTACCCACCACTAGAGGCTGCGGTTCCTTACCGACCACTAGAGCTGCAGTTCCTCTACTGACCACTAGAGGCTGCGGTTCCTCTACCCGACCACTAGAGGCTGCAGTTCCTCTGACCACTAGAGGCTTGCAGTTCCTCTACCGACCGACCACTAGAGGCTGCAGTTCCTCTACTGACCACTAGAGGCTGCAGTTCCTCTACCGACCACTAGAGGCTGCAGTTCCTCTACCGACCACTAGAGGCTGCGTTTCCTCTACCGACCACTAGAGGCTGCGTTTCCTCTACCGACCACTAGAGGCTGCAGTTCCTCTACCGACCACTAGAGGCTGCGGTTCCTCTACCGACCACTAGAGGCTGCGGTTCCTCTACCGACCACTAGAGGCTGCGGTTCCTCTACCGACCACTAGAGGCTGCAGTTCCTCTACCACCGCTAGAGGCCAGTTCCGACCAATAGAGGCTGCAGCTCCTCTACCGACCACTAGAGGCTGCAGTTCCTCTACCGACCACTAGAGGCTGCAGTTCCTCTACCGGACCACTAGAGGCTGCAGTTCCTCTACCGACCACTAGAGGCTGCAGTTCCTTTCTACCGACCACTAGAGGCTGCAGTTCCTCTACCGACCACTAGAGGCTGCGGTTCCTCTACCGACCACTAGAGGCTGCGGTTCCCGACCGCTAGAGGCTGCAGTTCCTCTACCGAGTTCCTAGAGGCTGCAGTTCCTCTACCGACACTAGAGGCTGCAGTGTTCTACGACCCTAGAGGCCTGCAGTTCTCTACCGACCAGAGGCTGCTAGAGGCTGCAGTTCCTCTACTGACCACTAGAGGCTGCAGTTCCTCTACCGACCACTAGAGGCTGCGGTTCCTCTACCACTAGAGGCTGCGGTTCCTCTACCAACACTAGAGGGCTGGTTCCTCTACCGACCACTAGAGGCTGCGGTTTCCTCTACCGACCACTAGAGGCTGCAGTTCCTCTACCGACCACTAGAGCTGCGGTTCTTACCGACCACTAGAGGCCAGTTCTCTACCACCACTAGAGGCTGCGGTTCCTCTACCGACACTAGAGGCTGCGGTTCCTCTACCGACCACTAGAGGCTGCAGGTTCCTCTACGACCACTAGAGGCCGCCTCTACCGCGGCTCGGTTCCTCTACCGACCACTAGAGGCTGCAGGTTCCCCCACTGCAGTTTTTCTACCGACCACTAGAGGCTGCGGTTCCTCTACCGACCACTAGAGGCTGCGGTTCCTCTACCGACCACTAGAGGCTGCAGTTCCTCTACTGAGTCTACCGACCACTAGAGGCTGCGGTTCCTCTACCGACCACTAGAGGCTGCAGTTCCTCTATATACCGACCGCTAGAGGCTGCGGTTCCTCTACCGACCACTAGAGGCTGCGGTTCCTCTACCGACCACTAGAGGCACACTAGAGGCTGCGGTTCCTCTACCGACCACTAGAGGCTGCGGTTCCTCCGACCACTACCGACACTAGAGGCTGCAGGTGCCTCTACCGACCACTAGAGGCTGCGGTTCCTCTACCGACCACTAGAGGCTGCGGTTCCTACCTAGACCCACCTAGAGGCTGCGGTTCCTCTACCGACCACTAGAGGCTGCGGTTCCTCTACCGACCACTAGAGGCTGCAGTTCCTCTACCGACCACTAGAGGCTGCAGTTCCTCTACCGACCACTAGAGGCTGCGGTTCCTCTACCGCCACTAGAGGCTGCGGTTCTACCGACCACTAGAGGCTGCGGTTCCTCTACGACCCACTAGAGGCTGCAGTTCCTCTACCGACCACTAGAGGCTGCAGGTCCTCTACCGACCACTAGAGGCTGCGGTTCAGTTCCTCTACCCACCACTAGAGGCTTTGCGGTTCCTCTACCGACACTAGAGGCTGCACTTCCTCTACGACTAGAGGCTCTACCGACCACTAGAGGCTGCAGTTCCTCTACCCACCACTAGAGGCTGCGGTTCCTCTACCGACCACTAGAGGCTGCGGTTCCTCTACCGACCACTAGAGGCTGCGGTTCCTCTACCGACCACTAGAGGCTGCAGTTCCTCTACCCACACTAGAGGCTGGTTCACTCAACTAGAGGCTGCTACCGGTTCCTCCCACTAGAGGGTGCAGTTCCTCTACCGACCACTAGAGGCTGCGGTTCCTCTACCGACCACTAGAGGCTGCGGGCTTCCTCCGACCACCAGAGGCTTGCCTCTACCGACCGCTAGAGGCTGCAGTTCTACGACCATTAGAGGCTGCAGCTCCTCTACTGACCACTAGAGGCTGCAGGAGGCTCGGTTCCTCTACGACCACTAGAGGCTGCGGTCCTCTACCGACACTAGAGGCTGCAGTTCCTCTACCGACCACTAGAGGCTGCTCTCTACCGAACCACTAGAGGCTGCGGTTCCTCTACCGACCACTAGAGGCTGCGGTTCCTCTACCGACCACTAGAGGCTGCGCTTCCTCTACGACTAGACCCTAGAGGCTTGCAGTTCCTCTACCGACACTAGAGGCTGCAGTTCCGACACTAGATTTCTACCGACCACTAGAGGCTACTTTCCTCTACCGACCCTACTAGTTCCTCTACCGACCTAGAGGCTGCAGTTCCTCTACCACTAGAGGCTGCAGTTCCTCTACTGACCATTCTTTAAAATTACTGTAAATGTGTCTGCCGTTAAACTAACTCCAGGTTCCTCACAGATGACACCTGTTTCCAGAACCTTCTGGACCAACCCAGAACTGGTCTTTATTCTCTGCAGTTCCACAAAAACTCATTATTTACAAAAAAACTGAGAATCTTTGTCAAAAACTTGTGATTTTTGGAAATCTGGTGATTAATATCTTCTATTAGATTATATTCTATATCAGTGCTGTTTGGTTCCATCTCCTCATCCTGATCTTCTGTCCTGTAAAAGGACTGAAGATCTCCGACTGTTAATGATGATCAGTTATGATCAGTTAATGATCAGTTAATGATAATCAGTTAATGATCAGTTGATGATCAGTTAATGATCAGTTAATGATGATAAGTAAATGATCAGTTAATGATCAGTTAATGATATCAGTTAATGATGATCAGTTATGATCCGTTATAATCAGTTAATGATCAGTTATGATCAGTTAATGATCAATTAATGATGATCAGTTAATGATCAGTTAATGATGCTAAGTTAATGATCAGTTAATGAGGATTAGTTAATGATCAGTTAATGATCAGTTAATGAATAGTTTAATGATAGTTATGATCAGTTATGATGATCAGTTAAATGATAATCAGTTAATAATGATCAGTTAAAAATCAGTTAATGATGAGTTAATGCGGATCAGTTAATGAGGATTAGTCAATGATCAGTTATGATGATCAGTTAATGATCAGTTAATGATGATCAGTTAATGTTCAGTTAATGATAATAAGTTAATGATGATAAGTTAATGATCAGTTAATGAGGATATTAATGATAATTTCTAATCAGTTAATGGTCATTAATGATGTAAGTTGATGATGATGATGACAGTTATGATCAGTTGATCGTTAATGATGATAAGTTAATCATCAGTTAATGATCAGTTAATGAGGATTAGTAATTTGATGATCAATTAATGATGATAAGTTAATGATCAGTTAATGAGGATTAGTTAATAATCAGTTAATGATTATCAGTTAATGATCCGTTATAATCAGTTAATGATCAGTTATGATTAGTTAATTATCAGTTAATGATGATCGGTTAATGATCACTTAATGATGATCAGTTAATGATCAGTTAATGATCAGTTATGATTAGTTAATTATCAGTTAATGATGATCAGTTAATGATCAGTTAATGATGATCATTTAGTCATCACTTAATGATGACCAGTTAATGATGATCAGTTAATGATCAGTTAATGATGATCAGTTAATGATGATCAGTTAATAATCAGTTAATGATCAGTTAATGATGATAAGTTAATGATCAGTTAATGATCAGTTAATGATGATCAGTTAATAATCAGTTAATGATGATCAGTTAATGATCAGTTAATGATGATAAGTTAATCATCAGTTAATGATCAGTTAATGAGCATTAGTCAGTTATGATCAGTTAATGATGATCAGTTAATGATGTAATGATGAGTAATGATGGATGAATCAGTTAATGATGATAAGTTAATCATCAGTTAATGATCAGTTAATGAGGATTAGTCAATGATCAGTTAATGATGATCAGTTAATGATCAGTTAATGATGATCAATTTATGATCAGTTAATGATGATCAGTTAATGATGATAAGTTAATGATCAGTTAATGAGGATTAGTTAATAATCAGTTAATGATGATCAGTTAATAATCAGTTAATGATTAGTTAATGATGAGTTAATGATGATAAGTTAATGATCAGTTAATGATGATTAGTTAATAATCAGTTAATGATGATCAGATCAGTAATCATCAGTTAATGATCAGATTAATGATCATGTTAATGATAATTAATGTGATCAATGATCAGTTAATGATGATAAGATAGATCAGTTAATGATTCAGTTAATGATGATAGTTAATAATCAGTTAATGATGATAAGTTACTGTTCATTCAGAATGATCAAAGTTAATCAGTTATGATAGTTAATAATCAGTTAATGATTATCAGTTAATGATGATCAGTTAATGATCAGTTATAATCAGTTAATGATCAGTTATTATCAGTTAATGAGTTAATGATCAGTTAATAATGATCAGTTAATGATCAGTTAATGATGATCAGTTAATGATCATGATCATTAATGGATGATCAGTTAATGATCATTAATGATCACTTAATGATGATCAGTTAATGGTCAGTTAATTAGGATTAGTTAATAATCAGTTAATGATGATCAGTTAATAATCAGTTAATGATCAGTTAATGATGATCAGTTATGATTAGTTAATGATCAGTTAATGATGATCAGTTAATGATCAGTTATGATCAGTTAATGATGATCATTTAATCATCAGTTAATGATGATCAGTAAATGATCAGTTAATGATGATGATTAGTAAATGGATCAGTTAATGATCAGTAATGATGATAAGTTAATGAATGATAATCAGTTAAATGATCAGTAATGATCAGTTAATGATGATCAGTTAATGGTCAGTTAATGATGATCATTTAATCATCACTTAATGATGATCAGTTAATGATGATCATTTAATCATCACTTAATGATGATCAGTTAATAATCAGTTAATGATTATCAGTTAATGATGATCAGTTAATGATCCGTTATAATCAGTTAATTATCAGTTATGATTAGTTAATGATCAGTTAATGATGATCAGTTAATGATGATCAGTTAATGATGATCAGTTAATGATCCATTAATGATTACTGGACAGGAGAAGCTCCTCCAGCAGAGTCTCCAGATCTTTTTTTAAGTACTTTACTTTAACTGCTCTCAGCAACAACAAACCATAAGTCGCGGTGAGTTACAGCCTCATTTCACACAACTTCTTCTTCTGGTTCGTGTTGTTTCAGAGGTTTTGAAGCTTTTCTCTGAAATATGCGAAGTAACCGAAAACTCCAGCTGTCAGTGAAGGAAAGTGTTTCCATCAGGGACCAGAGTCCCGCTAGAATGCAGAGAGAGTGATTTCTGGCTCCGAGAAGATGGAGGTGGGGGGGGGGAGTCATGTGTTCAGATGGCAGGAGTCGACTCTGGGCTCCGAGCTGCCATAGACATCCCGTAGCTTCCACCCCCCCCCCTCCCCCCCCCCGATCTGGGAAAAGAAACAGTTGATGCCATCAAAGGGAGGCAGATTGAATCCAGATGTGGCTTCGCTCTTTTCCGTGTGTTTAATGAAGGCGGAGGACGGAGGAGACTTTTTCATCATTAGTTTTCCCCCCAGATTCTTTTCCTGCCTACAAGTCCGTTCTGGTGCCAGCTGAAAAAAAGAGAGAGAAAAAAGGCCTCCCCACGTCTCGCTCTTCTCCTCCGCCCCCCCCCCACCCCACCCCCACCCCCCCCCGCTCTTTGTTCAGAGCTCATGTGAAACAAACATCTGGGAGAAGATCAGCATCGAGCAGAAACATCTGAACCGTCGTCCACCAGAAACTTTATTACAACTGAAACTAAACAGGGACTTTTTTAACTTCAGACTCAAACTTTGGGATCATAAAATAGATATTTATGTTGGAAGGTTTCAACTTTTGCAACATCAAAACGACTTTTCCCAATCAAATCACATTTCTGCATAACTGCACTTTTTTAAACTTAATGTGAGAAAGTTTTGGTGTAATTAACTAATTTCACAACATTTTTGACATCGAGTCACAATTTTCTGTCAAAAAATTCTTAAACTTACAAAACTGCCACAAAATTTCAGAAGTTTTTATTTTGGAAATTTTTCACTGTTAAATTCTTTTTTTTCTGCAAAATCAGGATGTTTTTTCATTATATATGTTGGCTTTTTGTTGTAAAATAGCAGCTTTATCTTTTCAACATAAAATTCAGATGTTATGTCCTAAAATTGCATTTTTTTTCTTTAAATCATAGTTTCTTTTTTTTGTTTTTTATCTATATTTATATTCAGGTTAGTACCATCATCTAGTAAAACCGTCTAGTATGTTTATGCAGTTTAATCTTATTTCAGACTTGTTTGTGATAATGTGAAGGTTAATGTTCACCAGTCCAGTAAATTCTGGATAATAAATAAGTTAAATATCTTTAATCCTGATTTTGTCAGAAAGGACTAAAAAACACCAGCAGTGAAACATTTAAAGAGACAGGACAGTTAAAGAGACGACAGTGAGGGTGTGTGTGTGTGTGTGTGTGTGTGGTGTGTGTGCGTGTGCGTGCGTGTGTGTGTGTGTGTGTGGGGGGGGGGGTGTTGTGTAGTGGATTGTGTTGTGACAATAATATGTAAGAAGCAGAAACTACTAACAAGAAAACTGGATGAAGACCTTCTACCAGCTATAGACCTGAATATGGAGAACTGATGTAAACATTATTGATTGATTGATTGATTGATTGTGTTGACAGTAGGGGCTGTGGCGGTCTGGGGAGGGGCCAACAGGGGCCAGTGCCCCTGTAGCACTGGTTCCGGACCCCCCTGTGGCCCCCTCTCCGAACGTAGATTATACAGTAGCGCCGAGTCGCCGACGTCGAAGGTGGAACTAAAGTGCGTGGCTTAACATTCTAGTCGGACCCTTAAGTGCGCTGCACCACTGAAAAAAATGAGCGCGAACATATGAAGCAGTGCAAAGATTAGCACAACGAACGATCTTTCACTGTCTCTTATTAGCACTTAATTCAGTAATACTGTGACAATTAAACTGTTTTTCATCGTAACTGGAACATTATGACGGCAATGGTTCAACAAGTTTTATGAAAATAAAAAGGGTTTAATGCCGACTCTATCAAACCAGACTGTTCCCAGAGAACCAGACTGGCCCCAGAGAACCAGACTGGCCCCAGAGAACCAGACTGGCCCCAGAGAACCAGACTTTCCCAGAGGACCAGACTGGCCCCAGAGGACCAGACTGGCCCCAGAGAACCAGACCCAAGGACCAGACTGGCCCCGAGGACCAGACTGGCCCCCATAGAACATGGACCAGAGAACCAGACTGGCCCCAGAGACCAGACTGTTCCCAGAGGACCAGACTGGCCCCCAGACTGGCCCCAGAGGACCAGACTGGCCCCAGAGAACCAGACCAGACTGGCCCCCAAGGCCCCAGAGGACCAGACTGGCCCAGAGGACCAGACCCGAGGACCATTCCCAGAGGACCAGACCATATGGCCCAGAGGACCAAGACTGGCCCCAGAGAACCAGAGGACCTGTGTCCCAGAGACCAGACTGTTCCCAGAGGACCAGGCCCCCAGACCAGCCCCAGAGACCAGACTGCCCCAGAGGACCAGACCCAAGACCAGGCCCATAGAACCAGACTGGCCCAGAGAACCAGACGTTGTTCCCAGATGACCAGATGGCCCCAGAGACCAGATGCCCCAGAGGACCAGACTGTTCCAGAGACCAGACTGGCCCCAGAGGAACTGTCCAGGACCAGGTCCCAGAGACCAGACTGCCCAGAGGTTCCCAGAGAACCAGACTGGCCCAGAGGACCAGACTGGCCCCAAAAGCCCAGAGGACCAGACTGGCCCCAGAGTACCATACGTGGCCCAGAGGACCAGACTGGCCCCAGAGACCATACTGGCCCCAGAACCAGACTGTTCCCAGATGTGTCCCCAGAGAACCAGACTGTTCCCAGAGGCCAGACTGGCCCCAGAGGGTCCAGAGACCAGACCAGATTCCCAGAGGACCAGACTGGCCCAGAGAACCAACTGTTCCCAGAGACCACTGTCCCCAGAGAGACTGGCCAGAGAACCGACTGTTCCCAGAGAACCAGACTGTTTCCCAGAGACTGTTCCCAGAGACCAGACTGTTCCCCGAGAACCAGACTGGCCCCAGAGGCCAGACTGTTCCCAGAGGACCAGACTGGCCCCAGAGGACCAGACTGGCCCCAGAGAACCAGACTGGCCCCAGAGAACCAGACTGTTCCCAGAGAACCAGACTGGCCCCAGAGAACCAGACTGGCCCCAGAGAACCAGACTGCCCCAGAGAACCAGACTGGCCCCAGAGAACCAGACTGGCCCCAGAGGACCAGACTGTTCCCAGAGAACCAAACCCAGAGCCCCAGAGAACCAGACTGGCCCCAGAGAACCAGACTGTTCCCAGAGGACCAGACTGGCCCCAGAGAACCAGACTGGCCCCAGAGGACCAGACTGTTCCCAGAGGACCAGACTGGCCCCAGAGAACCAGACTGGCCCAGAGGACCCAGAGGACCAGAGGCCAAGGACCCCCCAGAGGACCAGACTGTTCCCAGAGGACCAGACTGGCCCCCAGAGGCCAACCCCAGAGAACTGGCCCCAGAGGACCAGATGTGAGGACCAGACTGCCCCAGAGAACCAGAGAGGACCATTGGCCCCAGAGGACCAGACTGTTCCCAGAGAACCAGACTGTCCCCAGAGGACCAGACTGTTCCCAGACCAGACTGTCCCTGGTACTGCCAGAAGACAGACTGGCCCCAGAGGACCAGACTGTTCCCAGAGAACCAACTGCCCCAGAGACCAGACTGGCCCCAGAGGACCAGACTGTTTTCCCATAGAACCAGACAGACTGGCCCAGAGAACCAACAGACTGCCCAGAGACCAGACTGGCCCAGAGACCCAGACTGGCCCCCCAGAGAACCAGACTGTTCCCAGAGAACCCAGACCCACTGGCCCCAGAGACCAGACTGTTCCCAGAGAACCAGACTGTTCCCGAGACCACTGGCCCCGAGAGACTGTTCCCAGAGGACCAGACTGAGAGACCAACTGTTCCCAGAGGACCAGATGGCCCCAAGAATCGACTGTCCCGAGAACCAGACTGGCCCCAGAGACCAACTGGTCCCAGAGGACCAGACTGCCCAGAGGTCTCAGAACCAGACTGTTCCCAGAGGACTGCCCCAGAGAACCAGACCCCCAGGCCCCAGAGAACCAACTGTTTCCCAGACTGGCCCCAGAGAACCAGACTGTTCCCCAGAGGACCAGACTGGCCCCAGAGGACCAGACTGTTCCCAGAGGACCAGACTGTCCCCAGAGAACCAGACTGGCCCCAGAGGACCAGACGGGCCCCAGAGGACCAGACTGTTCCCAGAGACCAGACTGTTCCCAGAGGACCAGACTGTCCCCCAGACTGGCCCAGAGACCCGACGCCCCAGAAACCAGACTGTTCCCAGAGAACCAGACTGTTCCCAGAGACCAGACTGTGCCCCAGAGAACCAGACTGTCCCAGAGGACCAGACTGGCCCCAGAGAACCAGACTGGCCCCAGAGAAGTAGACTGTTCCCAGAGAGCCAGACTGTCCCCAGAGGACCAGACTGCCCCAGAGACCCACCAGACTGTCCCCAGAGACCAGACTGGCCAGAGAACCAGACGTTCCCAGATGCCAGAAAGACCAGACTGGCCCCAGAGGACCAGACTGGCCCAGAGACCATACTGTTCCAGAGGACCAGCCAGACTTCCCAGAGGACCAGACTGGCCCAGAGACCGACTGTTCCCAGAGACCCAGAGACCCAGACTGTTCCCAGAGAACCAGACTGTTCCCAGAGGAACCAGACCAGACTCCCAGCAGAGGACTGTTCCCAGAGGACCAGACTGTTCCCAGAGGACCAGACTGGCCCCAGAGAACCAGACTGTTCCCAGAGAACCAGACTGGCCCCAGAGAACCAGACTGGCCCCAGAGAACCAGACTGTTCCCAGAGGACCAGACCTGTTCCCAGAGGACCAGACTGGCCCCAGAGAACCAGACTGTTCCCAGAGGACCAGACTGGTCCCAGAGGACCAGACTGTTCCCAGAGAACCAGACTGGCCCCAGATAACCAGACTGTTCCAGAGGACCATACGGCCCAGAGACCCCCCCCCAGAGAACCAGACTGTTCCCAGAGGACCAGACTGGCCCCAGAGAACCAGACTGTCCCAGAGGACCAGACTGTTCCCAGAGGACCAGACTGGCCCCAGAGAACCAGACTGGCCCCAGAGGCCAGACTGGCCCCAGAGAACCAGACTGGGCCCCAGAGACCAGACTGGGCCCAGAGAACAGACTGAACCAGAGGACCAGGGCCCCCCAGAGAACCAGACTGTTCCCAGAGGACCAGACTGGCCCCAGAGGAACCAGACTGGCCCCAGAGAACCAGACTGTTCCCAGAGGACCAGACTGTTCCAGAGGACCAGACTGGCCCCAGAGAACCAGACTGTTCCCAGAGGACCAGACTGGCCCCAGAGACCAGACTGGCCCAGAGGACCAGACTGGCCCCAGAGAGACCAGACTGGCCCCAGAGGAACCACCCAGAGAACCCCCAGAGACCAGACTGGCCCCGAGGACGACGGCCCAGAGAACCAGACTGTTCCCAGAGGACCAGACCTGTTCCCGCAAGACCAGAACCAGACTGTTCCCAGAGACCAGGCCCCAGAGGACCAGACGGCCCAGAGGACCAGAGTGTCCCAGAGGGACCGAGGACCAGACTGGCCCCAGAGACCAGACGTTCCCAGAGGAGCCGAGGACCCAAGAGGACCAGGACTGGCCCCCGAGGCCAGACTGGCCCAGAAACCAGACGGCCCCAGAGGCAGACTGGCCCCAGAGAGGACTGGCCCAAGAGGACCCTAGAGAGGACAACTGCCCCAGAGAGGACTGGCCCCAGAGACCAGACTGGCCCAGAGGACCAGACTGGCCCCAGAGAACCAGACTTGGCACCAGAGAGGACCAGACTGTCCCAGAGAACCAGACGTTCAAGGAACCAACTGGTCCCAGAGAACAGAACTGCCCCAGAGGACCATACTGGCCCAGAGGACGTTCCCCAGAGGACCAGACTGACCCCAAACCAAACTGGACAGGCCCGAGGCCCCCAGAGGACCAGACAGACTGGCCCCAGAGGACCAGACTGGCCCCAGAGACCACCAGACTGGCCCAGAGGACCAGACTGGCCCAGAGACCATGGCCCCACTGTTTCCCCAGACTGAGAGGACAGACTGGCCCCAGAGGCCAGACTGTTTCCCCAGAGGACCAGACTGTTTCCCAGAGAAGAGAACCAGACTGTTTCCCAGAGGACCAGACTGTTCCTGTTCAGAACCAGACTGTCCCAGAGGACCAGACGGCCCAGAGAACCAGACTTTCCAGAGGACCAGACTGGCCCAGAGAACCAGACTGTTCCCAGAGAACCTGTTCCCAGAGACCAGATGGCCCGAGGTCCAGACTGTTCCCAGAGAACCAGACTGTTCCCAGAGGACCAGACTGCCCCAGAGAACCAGACTGGCCCCAGAGAACCAGACTGTTCCCAGAGGACCGATGGCCCCAGAGACAGACTGGCCCCAGAGAACCAGACTGCCCAGAGACAGACTTTCCAGAGACCAGCCTATAGAGAACCAGACTGTTCAGAGGAGCAAATCACATTTCTTACATAAAGTAGCAGTTTTGTGCCAAAAAAGAAAGAATTTTTACAAAATCCTTTTGGACAAATTTTAAAAAAAGAATTGTGTAAAAAAATTGATGTTTGCTGCACGTTTTTGATCAAAAATTATGAATTTTGGTTATAAAATGATTGTAAAAAAATCTGATTTTTTAACTTTTCATACTTAATATTGCATTTTGATTTTTTGTTTTTTTTTTAAATCATATTTATTTTTTTATTATTTTATTTATTTTTTCAAATATTTAATTATATATTTCAGACTCTCCTGTCGGGTCAGAGGGTAAAGTGGGCGGAGTCTACCTGTGCAGGTGTCTGTTTGTGAGTGTGAGACAGTCAGAGAGAGGTTGGAGGGAGGCGGAGGGCGGTGACGTCCTGCCTCCTCCTCCTCCTCCTCCTCCCACCGCGTGGCCGCGCTGTGCGCGTCCCCGCGGCCTGGCGCATCTGTGGCTGATCAGCCGCAGCTCCTCCTGCTCAGATGCGACTCCACCAGAGAGGCGACAGGACTTCTCCTCCTCCGTCTCCTCCCCAGAACTTCCCAGAACTTCTGAGTTCGGCTCCGGACCCGCAGGACGAACCCGCGCGGCCGTTTCAGCCTCTTCTTTCACGCGCTCCCGCGGATGGCTTTTCTGGTTCTGGACTCGGAGTGAACTTTCCTGAAGTTTTGATTCTGAAGCGCGCTGCGGCGGATCTGGATGTGGATGTGAACAGAACCTCCCTCTGGTTCGGAAGAGCCGCGTCTCCGCCAGGCCGTCTGGAGCTGCTGCAGGCGCGGATCTCCCACCTCCGCCCTCCTTCCTCCTCCGCTCCTCCTCGTCACGGCTCCGCTCGTTCCGCTGCTCCCCGCGCGCGTCATGACTTCTAGCTATGCTCATGTAATGGACAGGCAAGCCGCGGTACCGAACCGCCTGGAGAGTCCGATCACGTCGAACCTGGACAACCTACAAGCCAAGAAGAACTTCTCAGTGAGCCACCTGCTGGACCTGGAGGAGGCCGGGGAGATGGTGGGCAGCCAGGCCGAGGAGGGCGTCGGGGAGGCCGGCAGGAGCCTGCTGGAGTCCCCGGGGCTCACTAGCGGCAGCGACACCACCCAGCAGGAGAGTAAGTTCTAACCGAACCGAACCGAGCCCACGGACGCGCCGCCGCGCACGCTCCTGCGGGGAAATTTCTTAAGTTTTTTTTTTTTTCTTAAGTTTTAGAGCCGAAACGCATCTGTTTCCATCCCAGTCCGGCGCGTGTCCGCGGAAGGAATCTAGTGGGTTTTTGGCCATGCATCATCCCTGACACCCCCCCCCCCCCCCCCCCCCCCAACAGCTATTAATTTCCCATTTAGGCTTTGATGTCAGAGAGGTTTGATGCTGCTGGAGGACTCGGAGAGGCTCATAAATCCGTCTGTCAGACTAAATAAGACCACTTCCAGGGCCGGTCGGGGCCTTTCTGGGGCCCGGGGCCCTGGGGGGTCCCTATGAGGTAAACTCAGGTGGGGTTCAAGTCCTTTAAGATGATGAGTTCATCTGTTCCAGAAGAAAAACATGATTCACATTTATGGATCTGATGATCAAATTCAAGTTAAAATAGTTAAATGAGTGATGAACATAAACGAACTGGGAGGTTTATCGCCTCAGAAATGTTTCATTTAAAAAAGGAAATACATCTTCTCACTTTATCAACCTGAAATTTATCAATAAAAAAACTAAGAAAAAATTTTTTTTTTGAAAAAGTCACAAAATTACAAATATATGAGCCGAAAAACTTTCAAAAAAGTTTAAATTTATAAACAAAAATTTACTACAAAAAGCCCAAATTTACAACTTTCTAAACTCAAATATTAATAATAAAAATCTTAGAATTTCTGTTTAATTCAAAAATGAAAATAAAAAAACTGACAAATCTTTTTATTTATTATTTCAAAGACTAAAAACAGCAAGAAAAACAAAATCAAAACAATATAAACCTAAAATTTCAAACCTGAATTCCTACCTTTAAAGTCGGAAAAGTGAAAAAAAAAAAGACTAATAAAAAAAGATCTCAGCATTTCTGATTTTATTACCTTAATGAGTCAGAAACCCAAACATTTAAGAAAAAACCTCAGAAGTTCATCAAGCAGAACATCTGCAAAGTTTATGACTTTACAGATGACAAATGTTTCCAGAAAAACAATCAGAAACCGCGACTCCAAACACGGAACTGAAATAATTCAAATTAAATTAAAACACGTCTAAAGTCGCATGAAAACATCCCCGTCAAACTCGCAGTTTGAGCCTTAAAACTGTAAGAAAACAACCCAGAAACGTTTTAGTCAAATCACAAATGGAGAAAAAAAAAACAAACAAACAAAACAAACAAACTGATTTTTCTGACTTAATAAAACTCGAAAATACGAAGAAAAAGAAGCTCAGAAGTTCTACGTTTACACTTTTACAGAAAGAAAATAGTTTTTTAACTGATTTCAGTTGGGGGTGAAGCTCATTTATTTCCCTCAGATTCTGGGTTTGAGGCTGGTTTGGTCGCTTGGGCCCCCGCGGCCCCCGCAGAGACGAGGGCCCCAGTTCTGTCTCCTCCATCAAACGCGCTCCGCCGCCACCTGAACATCCAACCGTAGAAGAAGAACGCGCCAAAATTCACACCATTCAGTCCTTAAATGAGCCCTGCGGCCGCGCGCAGCTCAGATGGACCCGCGATCCGCTCCGCTGCGTCCGCGCCCGCGCTCGGAGCTCCCGCGGCTCCAGCGGCGGTAACGGACGGTTCCCCGCGGTCTGTCAGAGGCCGCTCATCTGCCAGAATCATCCCAACAGGTCCAGGACGTTCGGAACCAACAGGTCCAGGATGTTCTGAACCAACAGCAGCGGGAAAGAGACGGGTTCGGGTTCTGGGAAGAGACGGGTTCGGGTTTGACCAGAGCGGCGCGTTTCTCCGTCAGCGGCCTGATTGGTTCTGGCAGCGCAGCTAATTAACTTTCACTGATAGCTGCTAATGAGATCAGTCCACGCACACGTGCTGGCCACACGTGGAGCCGCAGAATGATGATGATGATGATGATGAAGAAACTTTAATTTTGGAAGTTAAAAAAGATCAAAATAATAATAATAAAAAACCGCTCCGGCTCTTAAAATAAATCTGTTCTTTTCTGAATTCTATTAAAGTTTTGCTTCCACATAAATAAACTTTAAATGAACATTTTTTGCAGCTTTCCCTCTAAACATAAATACATTTTAGTTGTTACATAAATTAAAAAAAGGAAATGTAATAAAATCTGATTTTCTGTCCGGTTCAAGACTTATTTCACAATTTCAGAGCCGAAATAGAAATAAAATAATCAAATAATCAAAATTCACCCAAAACTATCATCAGCTCCTTTTAGTTCAGCTTTAACCTGCTTATATTTTCTTAAATGAATTAGTGATTTTTAAACAGTTTTATTTCACTCTGAAGCGGCTTTAAGTGGCTAAAAACTTGAGAAATCTTGAAATATAATAGTGATTATATTAAATGTTAGAATAAAAAACATGACATTATTTTTTATAAAAACAATATATAATAAAATATAATATTTGGATATTAAATATTATTTTTAATGGGTGTTTCATTTAATTAGTCCTGTTATTTTCTGCTGTTAGACACAAATGTTTTAAAATGTTTCCCATCACGGTTGAAGCTTCTTTCTCAGAGACGTTTGGAACAAAACTGATTCTTTATCCATCAAACCTCCAGAATCGTTAAAGGACAGTCACATGTGACTCATCGTTTACATTAATGATCTGATTAAAACATTAATAATCTGATTAAAACAGTTATAATCTGATTAAAACATTAATAATCTGATTAAAACATTAATAATCTGATTAAAACAGTTATAATCTGATTAAAACATTGATGATCTGATTAAAACATTAATAATCTGATTAAAACAGTTATAATCTGATTAAAACATTAATAATCTGATTAAAACATTGATGATCTGATTAAAACATGAATAATCTGATTAAAGCAGTGAGATGTGTGAAGCTCATCTTCAGCCTCAGCTGCTGATCATTAACTGTGTTCGTTAAAAGATTAAACCTGATTAAAACGAGACTTGTTCGTGGAAAAGCAGCGCGTTAAAACTTTGTCAAACAAGTGTTTTAGTTGAACTCTGATTGGAGGAAAAGATGTTGCAGCTGTTCTTCTAAATGTGATGATTTTAAAGATAATTATTCAGTTAGTGCACGTTTCACTTTCTCTAAGAATTTAAACATTTAAATGTAGTAATTATTATTATCACGTCAATAGTATTTTATTATTGTTTCAAGATTCTTTACTATTGTTTAGTTAAATTTTATGATTATATAACTATTATAAAGCTGCAGTTCAGTTTTAGATCAAACTTAGATATTTTAAAATTAATTAACTGTTTTTATCAGTTTAGTTTCATAGTGAAGCGGCTGAAGATGCAGTAATATTTTAAGATTTAATTAGTCTTTTTTATTTTTTATATATATATATATATATATATATGTAGTTTTTATATTTTGATATTTGTTTTTAATCTCTTTATTGAGTATTGATATCTCTTATATATTTTTTAAATTTAAATATTTGTGTTTACTTAATTATTTATCATTTAAATTTCATAAAGTATTTTTATTTTTAGATAAAATAATTTGTCTTTTCCTTTTTATTTAAATATTTCTCAATATTTAATTAATTTAAATATATTGAATATATGTTTTTACTATTTTATTATCTTAAATACTGAATAATTATCTGGTAATATTTTTTCTTCTTTAAACATGATTCCGACGGACCGAACCAACGGGTCAAACTTTATTAGTGAGAAACTATCAAACAACAAACAACGTTCTTTACAGGATTAAAGCAATAAAAGTGAGAAATGAAGCTGTTTGTTGTTGTTTATCAGAGTTGAGGGAAACATTAAGTCATTAACTCATCCTCATTAACTCATCCTCATTAACTCTGCGCTCCGTCCAGAACTACAGACGTGTCATCGCCTCGTTTCCAAAACAATTAATTCTGCTGTTTTTAGTCTCTAAACTACCTGCTACTTTTCATCAGAGCTAAATGTTCTTTAGAGACGTTATAAAACAGAAAGTTGCCCTCAGACGCTCCACTGATCCCCCGACTCCAACAAAGGCATCATTTCAAGACTTTAATCTGTTAGTTTCCATCCCGGGGGGCCCGGACCCCCGCTGAGGGGCCACAAGATAAATCCAGGAGGTCACGCTGTGATTGGACGGATGCAAAGAGGGAAAAACAAGTTTGTTTTCTTTCAATTACGGCCACATTTAGATGCATCTTCTAAACCAACGATTAAAGAATAAAGCTCTCAGACGTCTAGAATCCTGCAGTCGTCCGTTAGCGGGGCTCCGTTAGCAAGGGCTCCGTTAGCGGGGCTTCGTTAGCGGGGCTCCGTTAGCGGGGCTCCGTTAGCAAGGCTTCGTTAGCGGGGCTTAGCAGGGCTTTGTTAGCCGGGCTCCGTTAGCGGGCTCCATTATTAGCCGTCCTGTCACTTAAATTCACCGCTGAAGGCCCGAGAGATTCGAGCCTCTTTGATTGTAAATTAACTCCTGATACAACCAACCAACCTGCAGGTTTCAGCTCTTCTGAGGGTCAAATGAGGTCCAAACTGTGGCCCCGGGTCACGACTGGGGTCCTTTTCTTCTGCCGTCCGGTAGAAGTCGACCACGTTATCTGTGAAAGGTTTGACGGTTTGAACTGTGCTTCGTAGCTTTAACGCAGCAGAAAAGCCGAGTTTCCTCTCGGACTCCCCTGACCAGTCCGTCGACGGTCAGACAGCGAAAACAAACGAGCCGTCCGATGACAGACGGTGAAAAGTGTCGCGTTTCAGCGTTTCGGTCTCCCAGACCTCTGATGACGACCAAAAAGAAACTTTTCAAAACGTCAAAAACAAACCCAAACAGCTGAAAATGAACCTTTGAAAACTGTGAGCTGAAAATAGAAAACTCGTTTAACGTCAACAACGTTTAACGTCCAAATATTCAAATTCGCTCCAACAGAACTCCGACTTCATGGTTATTAACGTTCTCCAGCAGGACGATGTTTGTTGTTTTTAAAGTATTTGTGTGCCTAAATTGTTGGAATGTAAACTTGTAGATTATTAAAGTCTTCAAATAAACCAACAGTGATCCATCTGAACAGGATCAAAGCCGTTTAAACAGTAAAAACGTCAAAGTTTGAACTAGATTTGAATTCTGATTAGATCGCTGTTGTTAGATCGGATCGGCCTCGTCTCTGATGTCACTCAAAGACAACTTTGTTTCCTTAAATTAATCATTTTAAGTAACTTTGTTTTAGCTTCGTGTTTGAGTCACTGAGCTGCAGGAAATGTGATGTTTTTATCAAAATAAAAGATTTTATTTTTAAAATCAGATGAACTGAAGGCGGGAAAAAAGAAAACTTGATGAAAAAGTGGATGAGATGAAGGTGAAACGAGAGCGCAGGGTTCGGGTTAGCTAAACGAGAGTGCAGGGTTAGGGTTAGCTAAACGAGACTGCAGGGTTCGGGTTAGCTAAACGAGAGTGCAGGGTTCGGGTTAGCTAAACGAGAGTGCAGGGTTCGGGGTTAGCTAAACGAGAGTGCAGGGTTCGGTTTAGCTAAACGAGAGTGCAGGGTTAGGGTTAACTAAACCAGAGTGCAGGATTCGGGTTAGCTAAACGAGACGGCAGGTTCGGGTTAGCTAAACGAGAGTGCAGGGTTAGGGTTAGCTAAACCAGAGTGCAGGGTTCGGGTTAGCTAAACGAGAGCGCAGGGTTCGGGTTAGCTAAATGAGAGCGCAGGGTTAGGATTAGCTAAACAAGAGTGCAGGGTTCGGGTTAGCTAAACGAGAGTGCATGGTTCGGGTTAGCTAAACCAGCTAAACCAGAGCGCAGGGTTAGGGTTAACTAAACCAGAGTGCAGGGTTAGGGTTAACTAAACCAGAGTGCAGGGTTGGGGTTAACTAAACCAGAGCGCAGGGTTGGGGTTAGCTAAACGAGAGTGCATGGTTCGGGTTAGCTAAACCAGAGCGCAGGGTTAGGGTTAACTAAACCAGAGCGCAGGGTGGGGTTAGCTAAACGGAGTTAAAACCCAGAGCGCAGGGTTAGGGTTAACTAAACCAGAGTGCAGGGTTAGGGTTAGCTAAACCAGAGCGCAGGGTTGGGGTTAGCTAACTGAAACGCCTTCAGCCGCTTTGTTTCCTGTTCGTTTGTCGGTATTTAGACGCATTAAAGTCAAAGATCCTGAGGGACGTTAATGAAACCTGATCTTCTCTGAGTCGCAGTAACGAACAACTTCCCGCCTCTAACGGTTCATTTATCGGTTGTCTGGTAACCTTTGGACCGTGATGCTGAAGTCAACCTGATGTATCGGATCGATATCGGATCAGTATCGTAGCAGTATTGCATCAGAATCATGCCGATATCGGATCAGTATCGGATCAATATCAGATCGGTATTGGATCAGTAACGGATCGGTTTCGGATCAATATCGGATTGGTATTGGATCAGTATCGTATCAATATCGGATTGGTATTGGATCAGTATCGGATCAATATCGGATTGGTATTGGATCAGTATCGGATCGGTATCGGATCAATATCGGATTGGTATTGGATCAGTATCGGATCGGTATCGGATCAATATCGGATTGGTATTGGATCAGTATCGTATCAATATCGTAGCAGTATTGCATCAGAATCGTACCGATATCGGATCAGTATCGGATATCGGATCAGTATCGGATCAATATCGGATTGGTATTGGATCAGTATCGTATCAATATCGTAGCAGTATTGCATCAGAATCGTACCGATATCGGATCAGTATCGGATATCGGATCGGTATCAGATCAATATCGGATTGGTATTGGATCAGTATCGGATCAATATCGGATTGGTATTGGATCAGTATCGGATCGGTATCAGATCAATATCGGATTGGTATCAGATCGGTATCGGATCAGTATTGGATCAATATCGGATCGATAACGGATTGGTATCGGATCGGTGTCTGGTTTCAACCAACGTATCGATCTGGTATCAGTATGGGAACCAGTTTGACGGCTCCAGAACCTGAAACGCGTCGCTAAAATTGCAGACGTCCTGTTTGCAGTTCAGGAGGATCATCAGCAAAACTGTCCTTTTGTTTCCTGTCTGTTGGACCTGGACCCGTCCTTCAGTCAGACCCAGACCCGTCCCAGACCCGTCCCAGACCCGTCCCAGACCCGTCCCAGACCCGTCCTTCAGTCAGACCCGTCCCAGACCCGTCCTTCAGTCAGACCCAGACCCGTCCCAGACCCGTCCTTCAGTCAGACCCGTCCCAGACCCGTCCTTCAGTCAGACCCAGACCCGTCCCAGACCCGTCCTTCAGTCAGACCCAGACCCGTCCTTCAGTCAGACCCAGACCCGTCCCAGACCCGTCCCAGACCCGTCCCAGACCCGTCCTTCAGTCAGACCCAGACCCGTCCCAGACCCGTCCTTCAGTCAGACCCAGACCCGTCCCAGACCCGTCCTTCAGTCAGACCCAGACCTGTCCCAGACCCGTCCCAGACCCGTCCCAGACCCGTCCTTCAGTCAGACCCAGACCCGTCCTTCAGTCAGACCCAGACCCGTCCTTCAGTCAGACCCGTCCCAGACCCGTCCTTCAGTCAGACCCAGACCCGTCCTTCAGTCAGACCCAGACCCGTCCTTCAGTCAGACCCAGACCCGTCCTCAGACCCCTCCTTCAGTCACACCCAGACCCGTCCTTCAGTCAGACCCGTCTCAGACCCGTCCCAGACCCGTCCCAGACCCGTCAGTCCGTCCCAGCCTCGTTTGGACCCAGAGTCCTGCAGAACTCGGCCCACATGAACAGGAATGTTCCATAAAACCCAAATCTGTTCCTCATCTGTGTGAAAACTGTTTGTTCTGCAGTAAAACTGAACAAAAACACAAACTGTTGCTTTGACGTGTTTTTTACCGTCATGTATGACGCAAGAACATGTATGAAGTAATTAACGTTTATTTAGACGCACAGATAAAACCGTCGTTATGAGTTAAATCCATAAACGCTTGAACAAACACAGAAGCTGGAACTTTGAGTGACAGCTGGAGGTTTCCATGGCGACAGCTGGAGGTTTCCATGGCGACAGCTGGAGGTTTCCATGGCGACAGCTGGAGGTTTCCATGGCGACAGCTGGAGGTTTCCATGGCGACAGCTGGAGGTTTCCATGGCGACAGCGGGGACTTCCGCAGTGATGTAAAGGGCAACAAACGACTAAAACTGCCGTTGACAGAAAAATCGTAGTTTCAGATGCAGTTTCTGGAGCAGCGTGAAGACCGTGAGTCGTCCCCGAACACGTCCAGGTGTCCAGGTGTCCGGGTGTCCGGGTGTCCAGGGTGTCCAGGGTGTCCAGGTGTCCAGGTGTCCAGGTGTCCAGGTGTCCAGGTGTCCTGTCCTCCGTGTTTCTGGAGTAAAACGTGTGGACGTACGGACGAACCGAAGGCGGGAAGGTTTCAGGGTTTCTGGTTCCTGTGAGGAGAAGAAGTTTCCTGGTGGAGACGTTGGAAACAACGAGTCCTCGTTTCTGTCTCAGCTTCTTCCGTCCTCTCTGGGACATTCGGCTTTTTGTTTCTAGGAAGTTTCCTGACGAGATGTTGGACTCGTCTTTGAGAAAGTCGTCAGCAGTTCGTGGACGAACGATGACGGAATAATAATATTAGTTTTAAACTCGTGAAGCTGCCTGGAAAGAAGAAGTCCAGGTTTAAAGCGGGTTGTTGGACGAGCTGAAGGTTCTGGACAGATGTTGGACGAGCTGAAGGTTCTGGACAGATGTGAGACGTTCAGAGAGCTGATCTGGATCATCTGGATGGTTCTGACCAACATTTACTCAGAAGCATCTTTACGGGTCGCTGCACCAACATCAGCCTCACATCTGCAGTGACCGGGACCACTGGACAGGACAGGAACCATGAACCAGGACCGCTGGACAGGACAGGAACCAGGAACCAGGACCGCTGCTCAGACCTTTGGTAGCAGTTTAATGAGCTTCACAGAGAAACTGCAGAATAAAGTCCCAGTGACGAGCGAGGAGTTAGTCTGGACCCAGAGAGAAGACCGGACCTCTCTGGAGCCCCGTGGTCCTCAGACACCTCGTTCAAGCGTGACCCAGGTCACGTGACCCGGGACCATGAGACCCGGGACCATGAGACCCAGGTCACGTGACCCGGGACCATGAGACCCGGGACCATGAGACCCGGGACCATGAGACCCGGGACCATGAGACCCGGGGCACGACAGGCTGAACCTGTCAATCATGTTTGAGGGTTCCAGCTTCTGTGCTGTGATGACATCACACGCTGAAATGATCCTGTTAAAACATCTCACGCTGCTCTTCACACTTCATTAAAACATCCATGTTGTCTCCTTCTTCCTCCTGATGCGACTCTTCATCTTCCTCGTTGAAATGCAGAATCCAAATGTGTCTTTTAAACTCGACTGTTCAGGTCAAAAAGGCATCTCTGCGTTTCTCCGTCTCTCCTGACAGCATTGCTGTTAGATGTTGGGGTTAGGGGTTAGGGGTTAGGAGTTAGGGATTAGGGGTTAGGGGTTAGGGGTTAGGGTTAGACGTTAGGGGTTAGGGGTTAGGGTTAGACGTTAGGGGTTAGGGGTTAGGGGGTTAGGGGTTAGGGGGGTTAGGGGTTAGGGGGTTAGGGGGTTAGACGTTAGGGGTTAGACGTTTAGGGGTTAGGGTTAGGGGTTAGGGGTTAGGGGTTAGGGATTAGACGTTAGGGTTAGGAGTTAGGGGTTAGGGGTTAGGGGTTAGGGGTTAGGGGTTAGGGGTTAGGGGTTAGGGTTAGGGTTAGACGTTAGGGGTTAGGGTTAGGGTTAGGGTTAGTTAGGGGGGGTTTAGGGGTTAGGGTTTTAGGGGTTAGGGGTTAGGGGTTACGTTAGGGGTTAGACGTTAGGGGTTAGACGTTAGGGTTAGGGTTAGGGTTTAGGGGTTAGTAGACGTTAGGGGTTAGGGGTTAGGGTTGGGTTAGGGGTTAGTTAGGGGTAGACGTTAGGGGTTAGGGGGGTTTAGACGTTAGGGGTTAGGGGTTAGGGTTAGGGGTTAGGGATTAGACGTTAGGGGTTAGACGTTAGGGGTTAGACGTTAGGGGTTAGGGGTTAGGGGTTAGACGTTAGGGGGTTAGGGGGTTAGGGGTTAGACGTTAGGGGTTAGGGGTTAGGGGTTAGGGGTTAGGGGTTAGACGTTTAGGGGTTAGGGTTAGGGTTAGGGGTTAGGGGTTAGAGCGTTAGGGGGTTAGACGTTAGGGTTAGGGGTTAGGGTTAGGGGTAGTTAGGGTTAGGGGTTAGGGGTTAGGGGATTGACGTTAGGGGTTAGGTTAGGTAGGGGTTAGGGGGGTTTAGGGGGGTTAGGGTGGGTTAGACGTTAGGGGTTAGGGGTTAGGGTTAGGTTAGGTTAGGTTAGGGGTTAGACGTTAGGGTTAGGTTAGGGGTTAGGGTTTAGAGGTTAGGGGTTAGGGGTTAGACGTTAGGGGTTAGACGTTAGGTTAGACGTTAGGGATTAGGGGTTAGGGGTCAGGGGTTAGGGGTAAGGGGTTAGGGGTTAGGGATTAGATGTTTAGGGTTTTAGGGGTTAGGGTTAGGGGGGGTTAGGGGTTAGGGATTAGACGTTAGACGTTAGGGGTTAGGGGTTAGGGTTAGGGGTTAGGGATTAGACGTTAGGGGTTGTGGTTAGACGTTAGGGGTTAGGGGTTAGACGTTAGGGGTTAGACGTTAGGGTTAGGGTTAGGGGTTAGACGTTAGGGGTTAAGGGGTTAGGGGGGTTAGGGGTTAGGGATTAGACGTTAGGGGATTGACGTTAGACGTTAGGGGTAAGGGGTTAGACGTTAAGGGGTTAGGGGGGTTAGAGGTTAGGGGATAGATGTTAGGGGTTAGGGGTTAGGGATTAGACGTTAGGGGTTAGGGGTTAGGGTTAGGGTTAGGGGTTAGGTTAGGGTTTAGACCGTTGGTTAGACGTTAGGGATTAGACGTTTAGGGGTTAGGGGTTAGGGTTAGGGGTTAGACGTTAGACGTTAGGGGTTAGGGGTTAGACGTTAGGGGTTAGACGTTAGGGGTTAGGGGTTAGGGGTTAGGTTAGGGGTTAGACGTTAGGGGTTAGGGGTTAGGGGTAGGGGTAGTTAGGGTTAGGGGTTAGGGGTTAGACGTTAGGGGTTAGGGGTTAGGGGTTAGGGGTTCACGTTAGGTGTTAGGGGTTAGAGGGGTTAGACGTTAGGGGTTAGGGGTTAGACGTTAGGTTAGGGTTAGGGTTAGACGTTAGGGGTTAGACGTTAGGGGTTAGGGGTTAGGGTTAGGGGTTAGGGGTTAGACGTTAGGGTTAGAGTTAGGGGTTAGGGGTTAGGGGTTAGGGGTTAGGTTAGGGGTTAGGGTTAGACGTTAGACGTTAGGGGTTAGGGGTTAGGGTTAGGGGGTTAGGGGTTAGGGATTAGACGTTAGGGGTTAGGGATTAGACGTTAGGGGTTAGGGGTTAGGGGTTAGACGTTAGGGGTTAGGGGGGTTAGGGGTTAGGGTTAGGGGGGTTAGCGGTTAGACGTTAGGGGTTGGGGTTAGACGTTAGGGTTAGGGTGTATACGGGTGACGCACAGGTGAATTCTCCTCAGGTGAATAAATGTCTTCTTGTTCTCCTTCAGATGAGCAGATGAACACGGAGGAGAAGAAGAAGAGGAAGCAGCGCCGGAACCGGACCACGTTCAACAGCAGCCAGCTCCAGGCTCTGGAGAGGGTCTTCGAGAGGACGCACTACCCTGACGCCTTCGTCAGAGAGGACCTGGCCCGCCGGGTCAACCTCACCGAGGCCAGAGTCCAGGTACGGCCCACAACACCTGGCCGAGCTTCTCTGAGGATCAGACCTGAGGAACCGGTCCCAGGATCTGGTTCTGAAGCTCTCATTGATCAGAAACTGATGTGATCAGATGTGAATCTGCAGGGACAGAGACGCAGACGTTGGGTTTCCTTCGGTCCAAACCAGAAACCTGGTGGTGAGATGTTTGCTTTGATAACCAGCAGAGAGAAGCAGGAACAGGGTTAGCGTTAGCGTTAGCTCATCTGTTAACTCTTACACAAACAGATTGAGTTAATAATCCCACTTAGAGGCTGAGGAGCATTAATATGTTTAGATTTGGCATTAAGCTCTTCAGAGGAGATCTGGACTCTCTGTGGACGTCTCTTATCAGACACCATCTCCTTAAACGCTGCTGATAAGCGCCGGTCTGTGGCGGCTGGTTGTGATCAGAACACGCCATGTAATGACGTGTAATTTCCTCAGCGGTTTGCAGATCAGCGGTAAACACTGAGCACGTGCAGAACAGGAGGCGGCCGCACAAACCAGTCGCATCAGAGAATCAGTCCCACGAGACGCAAGAACATGGGGACATGGGGACATGGGGGACATGGGGACATGGAGACATGGAGACATGGGGACATGGAGACATGGGACATGGGGACATGGGGACATGGAGACATGAAGACATGAAGACATGGGGGATGGGGACATGAGGACATGGGGACATGGAGACATGGGACATGGGGACATGAGGACATGGGGACACGGGGACATGGAAACATGGACATGGAGACATGGAGACACGGGGACATGGGACATGGAGACATGAAGACATGGACATGGGGACACGGGGACATGGAGACACGGGGACATGGGGACATGAGGACATGGAGACATGGGGACATGGGACATGGGGACATGGAGACATGGAGACATGGGACATGGGGACATGAGGACATGGGGACACGGGGACACGGAGACATGGAGACACGGGACATGGGGACATGGAGACATGAAGACATGGGACATGGGGACACGGGGACATGGAGACACGGGGACATGGGGACATGAGGACATGGGAACATGGAGACATGAAGACATGGGACATGGGGACATGAGGACATGGGAACATGGAGACATGAAGACATGGGACATGGGGACATGAGGACATGAGGACATGGAGACATGGGGACACGGAGACATGGGGACATGGGAACATGGAGACATGAAGACATGGGACATGGGGACATGGGAACATGGAGACATGAAGACATGGGACATGGGGACATGAGGACATCGGAGACATGGGGACACTGGGACATGGGGACATGGAGACACGGGGACATGGAGACACGGGGACATAGGGACACGGAGACACGGAGACATGGAGATATGGGGACACGGAGACATGGAGACATGGGGACACGGAGACATGGAGACATGGGGACATGATGTCATGAAGACGGCGACATGTGGACACGGAGACATGAAGACACGGGGACATGGAGACATGGAGACACGGGGACATGGGGACATGGGGACATGAAGACACGGAGACATGGAGACATGGGGACACGGAGACATGGAGTCATGGAGACATGGGGACATGGGGACATGGTGTCATGAAGACGGAGACATGGGGACATGGAGACATGGGGACATGGAGACATGGGACATGGGGACATGGAGACATGGGGACATGGAGACACAGGGACATGAAGACATGGAGACACGGGGGCATGGAGACATGGGGACATGGAGACATGGAGATGGAGACATGGAGATGGAGACATGGGGACATGGAGACATGGAGATGGAGACATGGGGACATGGAGACACAGGGACATGAAGACATGGAGACACAGGGTCATGGAGACATGGGGACATGGAGACATGGAGATGGAGACATGGAGATGGAGACATGGAGATGGAGACATGGGGACATGGAGACATGGAGACACGGGGACATGGAGACATGGAGATGGAGACATGGGACATGGAGACACAGGGACATGGAGACACAGGGACACGGGGACATGGAGACATGGGGACATGGAGACATGGAGATGGAGACATGGAGATGGAGACATGGGGACATGGAGACATGGAGATGGAGACATGGAGATGGAGACATGGGGACATGGAGACATGGAGACATGGACGTCCTCTGTGACATCTAAGCATCAGTCTGCAGCAACGAGTCTATAAAAAATCAAAAAAGCTTCATCTGAGACGGTCGTTGATTCACTCAGTAATTAAACTGCAGCTTTACGTCGTTAACGAACAAATAAACATTAAGACTTCTGAACTTTATTTTACAATTTCACAACTTTCTGTTGTAAAAAGTGGATTTTTGTCATAAAATCTCAAATTTCACAAAATCACAAATTTTTGACATCAAATCAAACTTTCTGGAGTAAAACTGAAAAATTTAAAACAATCATGACGATTGACTTTTAGTAGGTTTTTTAAAAACAATTTATTATCGATAATAATAACAATAATAATAATAATAATAATAATAATAATAATAATAATAATAATAAATAATAATGAATAATAATTATAATAATAATTAAATAATGAAATAATAATAAAAATCACACAATAAATAATATGAATAATATAAATAATGATAATACATTTTGTTGAAAAAATAAATCACAAATTTCTGTTGTAAAGTCACAACTTTTCAAATTAATACAACTGTTTTAGAAAAAAATGACTTTTGCAAAATTGCTACTTTTTGACATAAACTCATTTTTGTTTATAACTTTCACAAAAAACCTTTTGACAAAAAACTGCAACTTAAATCTCTGTTTTGTTGTTGTTGTTTTAAAGACCATGAAAGTTACAAAAGTAAACTTTTTGTCAAAAATCCCAACTTCATATAATAAAACCATGACTTTTGAAGAATTAAGCTGTTTAATAAAGAGAATCTCTGTGACCCGGTTGATCCAGTTGACCCGGTTGGTCTCGTTGGTCTGGTTGATTTAGTTGGTCCAGTTGGTCTAGTTGGTCCAGTTGGTCTAGTTGGTCCAGTTGGTCTAGTTGGTCTGGTTGACCCGGTTGGTCCAGTTGACCTGGTTGGTCCAGTTGGTCTGGTTGACCCGGTTGGTCCAGTTGACGTGGTTGGTCCAGTTGGTCCAGTTGACCCGGTTGGTCCAGTTGGTCCGGTTGACCCGGTTGGTCCAGTTGGTCTGGTTGGTCCAGTTGGTCCGGTTGACCCAGTTGGTCTAGTTGGTCTGGTTGAGCTAGTTTGTCCAGTTGACCTGGTTTGTCGGGTTGACCCGGTTCGTCAGGTTGACCCGGTTGGTCCAGTTGGTCTGGTTAGTGCAGTTGGTCTAGTTGGTCTGGTTGACCTGGGCCCAGTTGACTCGGGTGGTCCAGTTGGTCTTTTTGGCCTCGTTGGTCCAGTTGCTCCGGTTGACCCGGTTGGTCTAGTTGGTCTGGTTGGTCCAGTTGGTCCGGTTGACCCAGTTGGTCTAGTTGGTCTGGTTGAGCTAGTTTGTCCAGTTGACCCGGTTCGTCAGGTTGACCCGGTTGGCCTAAACTGCCCCATGTTGAGGGCTAAACTTAACCAAGAGTCTGAATTTAGTGTCAGTGGTACCAGGTCTGAGCAGCGTTGGTTGGACCTCCACCACGTCTCCAGAACCGTTCCTGAAAGCCTTCGGGCCTCAGCTGCACCTGACAAACACAAGACTTCTTACGCAAGAACTAATCAAGCCGCGCATTTCCTGTTTGTCTAAAAGCGTCTGAGGTTCCGGCGCTCTGGCGGCGCTGAGTGTTTGTTCTGAGGGAGGAGACGAGTGGAGGAGCTGTTGGAGCGAGCGGAGCCACATCTGTGATTAATGTGGACCAGAACCGCTTTGATAAAAGAGACTCGGGCTCATTCCTGAGGCTCTGCGTCAGCCGCTGCCGCCGCCGCTGCCGCCGAGGCCCGACAGCTTCTAATAACGGATTCGATTTCACAGCGAGGAACAACATTAGCGCCCCCACCTCCCCCCACCATCACCATCACCATCATCATCTTCATCATCTTCATCTGGAGGGAAGGAGGGAGGTGGAGGACTGTAGATGGAGGAGAGGCCCACCAACATGATTTTAAACAACTTCACTTAAAGTTTTTCTCTATTTGACTAAACGCAGGAATCTGGTGCAGTAAAACCTCCCTAGCTCCTCCCCCTCTGTGATGTCATCGCAGGTTTCTGAGGAGCTGTTTCTTCATCTTCTGGATTAACTCGAGTCAGTTGATCCTAAAAACGGAGGAACGAGCGAAGCTGGAGCTCAGCTACAGCAGTTAGCTGTTTTAGCTCGGCTACAGCAGTTAGCTGTTTTAGCTCAGCTACAGCAGTTAGCTGTTTTAGCTCGGCTACAGCAGTTAGCTGTTTTAGCTCAGCTACAGCAGTTAGCTGTTTTAGCTCGGCTACAGCCGTTAGCTGTTTTAGCTCAGCTACAGCAGTTAGCTGTTTTAACTCGGCTACAGCAGTTAGTTGTTTTAGCTCAGCTACAACAGTTAGCTGTTTTAGCTCGGCTACAGCAGTTAGCTGTTTTAGCTGTTTTAGCTAGGCACAGCAGTTAGCTGTTTTAGCTCGGCTACAGCTTTAGCTGTTTTAGCTCGGCTACAGCAGTTAGCTGTTTTAGCTCGGCTACAGCAGTTAGCTGTTTTAGCTCGGCTACAGCAGTTAGCTGTTTTAGCTCAGCTACAGCCGTTAGCTGTTTTAGCTCAGCTACAGCAGTTAGCTGTTTTAGCTCAGCTACAGCAGTTAGCTGTTTTAGCTCAGCTACAGCAGTTAGCTGTTTTAGCTCGGCTACAGCAGTTAGCTGTTTTAGCTCGGCTACAGCAGTTAGCTGTTTTAGCTCGGCTACAGCAGTTAGCTGTTTTAGCTCGGCTACAGCAGTTAGCTGTTTTAGCTCGGCTACAGCAGTTAGCTTGTTTTAGCTCGGCTACAGCAGTTAGCTGTTTTAGCTCGGCTACAGCAGTTAGCTGTTTTAGCTCGGCTACAGCAGTTAGCTGTTTTAGCTCGGCTACAGCAGTTAGCTGTTTTAGCTCGGCTACAGCAGTTAGCTGTTTTAGCTCGGCTACAGCAGTTAGCTGTTTTAGCTCGGCTACAGCAGTTAGCTGTTTTAGCTCGGCTACAGCAGTTAGTTGTTTTAGCTCAGCTACAGCAGTTAGCTGTTTTAGCTCAGCTACAGCAGTTAGCTGTTTTAGCTCAGCTACAGCAGTTAGCTGTTTTGCTCAGTATTAGCTGTTTTAGCTACAGCAGTTAGCTGTTTTAGCTCAGCTACAGCAGTTAGCTGTTTTAGCTCAGCTACAGCAGTTAGCTGGTTCCGGTCGATGAGCTGACAGCAGCAGTCGCTGGACTCCACCTGGACCACCAACCATGGCTCCTGATGCTGAGGGATCCAGGTTGAAGATCTGGAAGAGGTCATCCATGTTTCTAATGTTGCTGCTGGAACAACATCTGGAACGACTGCTGCCACACCTGAAACCAGGACTAGCGGAGCTCCAATCCAGCACCAGACGGATCTACTGCGACGCCTTGATAACCGACTGCAGCCTTGGGTCCTTCAGGCTTTTCAGAACTGGGTCCTGATGACGGACCGGGAAAAATGAAGCTCGAATTCCCACAGAACAGCCGCTGTGACCAGTCTAGTCAGTCATGGTGGTCCACCAGAACCACGGTGGTCCACCAGAACCACGGTGGAGCTGTTCAGAAGAGAGGCTACCGTGTCCTCTACTCTGATAGAGATGCTCAACCAGTCTGTTCTGGTTCTGTTTTGGTCCACACAGCAGATGGAGCTGACAGGAAGTCAGTCATGAGAATGTCAGAGAGAATGTGGCAGATTTTCAAAATAAAACACCCCTGGCTCGTATATGGACATCACGTTAGCCTGTGGAGGCTTTGAGGAAACATCTCAGCTTTTTTAGAAGAGACCTGAACCCCGTATGAAGAGAGGTTCAATTTAGAAGACCACTGAGACCACTTGTCCTTTAAATCTGGAGGAACCAAACCACGGAGAGATGAAGATCTGTGAACCAGTAGACCAGCAGGCGTCTCAAAACCTTCGGGCAAACTCAAAATCTAATGAATCCAGCCAAGCAGGTGCCAGAAGGAAACAGTCCACTTTTCAGGACTCTGTCCGGTTGAGCTCGCATCCAGGGTGGAAGCAGAGACGGAGCAGAACGGCTGCAGAACCGGACCAGCGTTTTAATCTGAAAGAGGACGGGCCGACCTGGACCAAGATCCAGCTTCGGCTATGGAGGTCAGCTGGACTTCCAGCAGTTGTTGCCGCTGCAGTGGAGTGAAGGTGGGTGAGCTCCACTCGGCTCCTCTCGGCTCCACTCACTCGGCTCCACTATTAACCTTCGCAAATTGACAACCTTTTTTACACAAAAAAACACAAATTTTGGTTTTTAAAATCACAAATTTCACAATATCGTGACTTTGTTGGAAAAAGCACATTTTTGTCAAAAGATCAAACCAAAAAATTTCTGATGTAAATAAAGAAAAGCACAACATTGGGACTTCTAAACTAAAAAGATCAAATGTTTGTTGTACATTTAGAATTGCACATTAATGTTTCAAAAATTGCAAATTTTGTTAAAAGATTTTGTTCATAAGAAAAAAATGATAAGTTACTTTCACAAATTTGTAAATTTTGATGTGAGACCTCCAGTTTTGATGTTGAAATAACTGCTCAACAGGTAGTGAACTCAGAACGGCTCTGAGATGATCCAGCTGCTGCCAGAGGTGGAGCTGATGAGCTGGAGACAGTTGGACCGGTGTCCTCTGGTTTGTCCAGAACCAGCTGTCTGCTAGTACAGTTGACATCACAAGACATATTATCTCTATGACAGAAAAGACTGGAATCTTTATTCACAGTTCAGAAGTCAAGACTGTCCATGATTATGCATGAATTAGTGGGACCTGAGTCACTGTTGGAGACAGACCCTGGTGGTCGGTGGAGGAACTGCAGCCTCTAGCGGTCGGTAGAGTAACTGCAGCCTCTAGCGGTCAGTGGAGGAACTGCAGCCTCTAGCGGTCGGTAGAGTAACTGCAGCCTCTAGTGGTCGGTAGAGTAACTGCAGCCTCTAGCGGTCGGTAGAGTAACTGCAGCCTCTAGCGGTCGGTAGAGTAACTGCAGCCTCTAGTGGTCGGTAGAGTAACTGCAGCCTCTAGCGGTCGGTAGAGTAACTGCAGCCTCTAGCGGTCGGTAGAGTAACTGCAGCCTCTAGTGGTCAGTAGAGGAACTGCAGCCTCTAGCGGTCTGTAGAGGAACTGCAGCCTCTAGGGGTCGGTACAGAAACTGCAGCCTCTAGTGGTCGGTACAGAAACTGCAGCCTCTAGCGGTCGGTAGAGGAACTGCAGCCTCTAGTGGTCGGTGGAGGAATTGCAGCCTCTAGTGGTCGGTACAGAAACTGCAGCCTCTAGCGGTCGGTAGAGGAACTGCAGCCTCTAGTGGTCGGTGGAGGAATTGCAGCCTCTAGTGGTCGGTGGAGGAACTGCAGCCTCTAGTGGTTGGTGGAGGAACTGCAGCCTCTAGTGGTCGGTAGAGGAACCGCAGCCTCTAGTAGTCGGTAGAGGAACTGCAGCCTCTAGTGGTCGGTAGAGGAACCGCAGCCTCTAGCAGTTGGTAGAGGAACCGCAGCCTCTAGCGGTCGGTAGAGGAACCGCAGCCTCTAGTGGTCGGTACAGAAACTGCAGCCTCTAGTGGTCGGTAGAGGAACCGCAGCCTCTAGCAGTTGGTAGAGGAACTGCAGCCTCTAGCGGTCGGTAGAGGAACCGCAGCCTCTAGCGGTCGGTGGAGGAACCGCAGCCTCTAGCGGTCGGTGGAGGAACCGCAGCCTGTAGCGGTCGGTGGAGGAACCGCAGTCTGTAGCCGTCGGTGGAGGAACCGCAGCCTGTAGCGGTCAGTGGAGGAACCGCAGCCTCTAGCGGTCGGTGGAGGAACCGCAGCCTCTAGCGGTCGGTGGAGGAACTACAGCCTCTAGTGGTCGGTGGAGGAACCGCAGCCTCTAGGGGTCAGTGGAGGAACTGCAGCCTGTAGCGGTCGGTAGTTCCAGAGTCATTGCCAGAGTCCATAAATGTCTCGTGTCTTGTCCTCAGACGTCCTTGTCTTGTCCTCGTCTTCATGGTGGTCGTCTCACTAACTTGCTGATGTCGTGGTCTCCAGGTCTGGTTCCAGAACCGGAGGGCTAAGTTCCGCAGGAATGAGAGAGCCATGCTGGCCAGCAAGAACGCCTCCCTGCTCAAGTCCTACTCAGGAGAGGTGACGGCGGTGGAGCAGCCCATCGTGCCCCGCCCCGCGCCACGCCCCAACGACTACCTGTCCTGGGGCAGTGCTGCCCCCTACAGGTAAGCCCCCTCTGTTAGCAGCACCTCATCACATCCACGCCGACTGACTAAAGAACGTCTTGTTTGCTCTGAGGCAGGTGTACAGGTAGACTCCAGGTGGTGCTCAAGCTCCACCCAGTTTGACCTCTGAGCAGCTTTTGCAGTCTGATGTTAAAAAGTTAAGATTTTCCACCAAACACCTGTGATCTGAGGACCTGAACGGCTGCAGATCCAACCTGCCTTCAGGTGTTTGATCTGTGGCTGGTTGGGGTGAAGAGGAGGTCACGGCTGGTCCCAGACCTGCAGATGCACCTGGAGACGATCCGCTTCAGATCTGTTATTGTTTCATTTCCTCCTCAGATACCTGAACATTCTCCTCATAGCTGCTCTGAACGCCCTCATCTCCTCTGATCCACCTGGACTCTGATCCACCTGGACTCAGACCGCCGGCTTCAAACACACGAGGCCTCCTGCAGGACCGTGTGATCTTCATTCCTGGAGCCAGACTCAGAACCAGAAACATCCTGATAAACGCTGCTTTGTTTCTGAAACACAACTTCAGTCTTTTATTTGACTGTTTAGATGCAGATTTTAGATGCTAATTAACATGAAATTAACATGTAATTAAACCAGAAGAGTGCAGCTGTCAGTCTCCAATAAAAAACACGACTTTATTTATTCTGTTCAGAACCTGAAACTGATGGACGTCAGCAGGACGCCGTGGTTTTTAACCATGACATCACATATTAGCGGTGCACAATAATTATCGGGCCGATAACAGGAAATGATGACGTCATCACGATAAGTCCGATTTCACGACGAATCGCCCCGATAACATCTATATTTCTGTCAACACAGCAGTGTCTCGCTCCCTCTGAGCCTTGAATGACCAGCAGTGAATGTTATGTTCAAGTGACGTCGGCATAATCAGAAAAACGATTACTCAATCAGGAAAATCAAGAATACCCCCTCATGCCAGAAAACAACTCGTTAACTCGGTCATAATTTTAGTAGTTGATGACTTGAATTGATATTCGCAGTATTCTCCCACATGTTACACATAAAAAAGAAAAAAATAGAAAAGGCTGAAAGAACGACTAGCAAACGAGGAAACGTCGGAATTTACGTTACACCTTGAATGCAGCCTGCAGCACAGCGCTGATCACAACAAACATGGCGGCGTGGAACTCCGTTAAAGTTTCAGAAGAAGATAGTTTGGTGGTTATTTGTGACGAATCCTCCGAGTGAATTCTACGAGGAGGGAAGCACAAGCTTTAATACGTAAAACCTGATCAGCCACCTACAACATAACAATCACTTCCATGGAGTTTTGAAATCACGCTAACGCGAGCTAACGGAAGCTAATGCTAACGTGAGCTAGCCAGCAGCAGTCTCTCCTCTCCCTCATTCCTCTCATCTAAAGCTTCCATGAGATTAAAAAATAAAAATCACTGAACCTCATTTACTTTAATTAAAGGTATTAATTTAAATGGAACCACAAGCCAAAATCCTTTAAATGTTAATCTTTTTCAGTTAGTAATTCTGATGCATGTATTTCCATCAGTTCAAGGAGCCTTTATTTTTTATATCAGTCAGTAATGAACCTTATTTAAGTTAATGTGAGATATCAAATAGGTTTGTTTGATAGCTTTATGAAAATGTTTGAGAGGCTTGACAATAGTTTTTCATTGGAAAAAATAAATATCTGTTTATTTAAAAAGTCCAAACTGTTTTTAGTTTTGTTCATAGTATTGATGTAATGATCTTAGGTATATGTTGGTTATCGGTATCGGTTTTAAAAAACCCTTATCGTGCATCACATATCGTACGTTTCCTGACGTCCACTCGTCATCGTTAGTGACATCATCACGTCTTTGATGAATGTCTTTGAGGAAGCGTCTTCTGTCTCGATGAGAGTCTGTCTCTTCTGTCTCCGTCCCTCTGGACCTCCTTGGTACCGCCCACGTCTCCGTCCAGACCAGCTGTTCCCTCCTGCTCGCCGCCTGTTTGCTGTTGGTTGGAGGGGGGGGGGGGCGGGGAGGGGGCGGGGCTCGGTCCCGTGACCCTTCTGATGAGGTGATAATGTGAAAACGAACCGTATTAAATCCACCGCTGACCCCTGTGACCCCCCCCCCCCCCCCGCTCCACAACACCAGACCCCAGACTGGTTCCACTGGTCCCAGTTTACAGTAATCTGAGAACCAGAACCCTGGTTCAGGTCTAAAATGATCTGGAGGCAGAAACGAATGTGTTGTCAGTCGTAACATCTGCAACCAGATGTGGATGCATCTAAAACATTTAGATCATGAATTCATGAGGCCAGATTCTGGACGTCCAGGACAGAAACTGACTGGACGGGTCCAGAGACCAAGTAGACTGGGTCCAATGTCCTGTAGGGTCCTGGGTAGACTGGTCCAGATGTCCTGGTAGACTGGTCCAGAAGACTGGGTCCAGATGTCCTGGTAGACTGGGTCCTGAGACTGGGTCCTGGTAGACTGGGTCCAGATGTCCTGGTAGACTGGGTCCAGATGTCCTGGTAGACTGGGTCCCAGATGTCCTGGGTAGACTGGGTCCAGAGGTCCTGGTAGACTGGGTCCAGAGGTCCTGGTAGACTGGGTCCAGAGGTCCTGGTAGACTGGGTCCAGATGTCCTGGTAGACTGGGTCCAGAGGTCCTGTTAGACTGGGTCCAAAGGTCCTGGTAGACTGGGTCCAGATGTCCTGGTAGACTGGGTCCAAATGTCCTGGTAGAACTGGGTCCAGATGTCCATGGTAGACTGGGTCCAGATGGTCCATGGGTAGACTGGGTCCAGAGGTCCTGGTAGACTGGGGTCCAGATGGTCCTGGTAGACTGGTAGACTGGTCCAATGGTCCTGGTAGACTGGGTCCAGAGGTCCTGTATACTGGGTCCAGGTCCTGGTAGACTGGGTCCTGAAGTCCTGGTAGACTGGGTCCAGATGTCCTAGTAGACTGGGTCCAGATGTCCTGGTAGACTTGGTCCAGATGTCCATGGTAGACTGGGTCCAGATGTCCTGGTAGACTGGGTCCAGATGTCCTGGTAGACTGGGTCCAGATGTCCATGGTAGACTGGGTCCAGAGTTCCTTGTAGACTGGGTCCAGATGTCCTGGTAGACTGGGTCCAGAAGTCCTGGTAGACTGGGTCCAGATGTCCATGGTAGACTGGGGTCCAGATGTCCTGATAGACTGGGTCCAGATGTCCTGGTAGACTGGGTCCAGAGGTCCTGGTAGACTGGGTCCAGATGTCCTGGTAGACTGGGTCCAGAGGTCCTGGTAGACTGGGTCCAGAGGTCCTGGTAGACTGGGTCCAGAGGTCCTGTTAGACTGGGTCCAGATGTCCTGGTAGACTGGGTCCAGAGGTCTTGTTAGACTGGGTCCAAAGGTCCTGGTAGACTGGGTCCAGAGCTCATGTTAGACTGGGTCCAAAGGTCCTGGTAGACTGGGTCCAAATGTCCTGGTAGACTGGGTCCAGATGTCCATGGTAGACTGGGTCCAGATGTCCTGGTAGACTGGGTCCAGAAGGTCCTGGTAGACTGGGTCCAGATGTCCTGGTAGACTGGGTCCAGAGGTCTGGGTCCAGAGGTCCTGTTTAGACTGGTCCAGTCCTGGTAGACTGGTCCAAGTCCAGGTCTGGGTGGGTCCAGGTCCTGGTAGACTGGGTCCAGATGTCCTGTAGACTGGGTCCAGAGGTCCTGGTAGACTGGGTCCAGATGTCCTGGGACTGGGTCCAGATGTCCTGGTAGACTGGGTCCAGATGTCCTGGTAGACTGGGTCCAGATGTCCTGGTAGACTGGGTCCAGAGGTCCTGGTAGACTGGGTCCAGAGGTCCTGGTAGACTGGGTCCAGAGGTCCTGGTAGACTGGGTCCAGATGTTCATGGTAGACTGGGTCCAGATGTCCTGGTAGACTGGGTCCAGATGTTCCTGGTAGACTGGGTCCAGAGGTCCTGGTAGACTGGGTCCAGATGTCTGGTAGACTGGGTCCAGATGTCCTGGTGGACTGGGTCCAGAGGTCCTGGTAGACTGGGTCCAGAGGTCCTGGTAGACTGGGTCCAGATGTCCCGGTAGACTGGGTCCAGATGTCCTGGTAGACTGGGTCCAGAGGTTCTGGTAGACTGGGTCCAGAGGTCCTGGTAGACTGGGTCCAGATGTCCCGGTAGACTGGGTCCAGATGTCCCGGTAGACTGGGTCCAGAAGTCCTATAGACTGGGTCCAGATGTCCTGGTAGACTGGGTCCAGATGTCCTGGTAGACTGGGTCCAGATGTCCTGGTAGACTGGGTCCAGATGTCCTGGTAGACTGGGTCCAGATGTCCTGGTAGACTGGGTCCAGAGGTCCTGGTAGACTGGGTCCAGATGTCCTGGTAGACTGGGTCCAGATGGGTCCTGGTAGACTGGGTCCAGATGGTCCTGGTAGACTGGGTCCAGATGTCCTGGTAGACTGGGTCCAGATGTCCTGGTAGACTGGGTCCAGATGGTTCCTGTAGACTGGGTCCAGATGGGTCCATGGTAGACTGGTCCCCAGTCCTGGTAGAGGTCCCCTGTAGACTGGGTAGACTGGGTCCAGATGTCCTGGTAGACTGGGTTCCAGATGTCCTGGTAGACTGGGTCCAGATGGGTCCTGGTAGACTGGTCCAGATGGTCCAGATGTCTGGTAGACTGGGTCCAAAGCTCCTGGTAGACTGGGTCCATGTCCTGGTAGACTGGGTTCCAGATGTCCTGTAGACTGGGTCCAGATCCTGGTAGACTGGGTCCAGATGTCTGGTAGACTGGTCCGTTCTGGGTAGACTGGGTCCAGATGTCCTGGTAGACTGGGTCCAAAGCTGGGTCCTGGTAGACTGGGTTCTGATGTCAGACTGGGTAGACTGGGTCCAGATGTCCCTGGTAACTGGGTCCAGATCCCTGGTAGACTGGGTCCAGTCCTGGTAGACTGGGTCCAGACGTCCTGGTAGACTGGGTCCAGATGGTACTGGGTCCAGATGTCCTGGTAGACTGGTCCGATGTCCTGGTAGACTGGGAGTGGTAGACTGGGTCCAGATGGTAGACTGGGTCCAGACTGGGTCCAGATGGGTAGACTGGGTCCAGATCTGGTAACTGGTCCAGATCCTGGTAGACTGGGTCCAGATGTCCTGGTAGACTGGGTCCAGAGGTCCTGGTAGACTGGGTCCTGGGTCAAGACTGTTCTGACTGGTAGGTCCAGATGTCCTGGGTAGACTGGGTCCAGATTTCTGGTCTGGAGATTCCATGTCCTTGTAGTCCAGACTGGTCCATGTCCAGAGGTCCTGGTAGACTGGGTCCAGAGTCTGGTAGACTGGTCCAGTCCAGTCCTGGTAAGACTGGGGTCCTGGTAGACTGGGTCCAAGGTAGTCCAGAGACTGGGTCCAGATGTCCTGTAGACTGGGTCCAGAGGTCCTCCTGATGTACTGGTATACTGGGTCAGAGGTCCTGGTAGACCTGGGTTCCAGTCCGATGGTAGACTGGTCCAGATGGTAGACTGGTCCAGAGAGGTCCTGGTAGACTGGGTCCAGATGTCCTGGTGGTCCATCCTGGGACTGGGTCCAGAGGTCCTGGTAGACTGGGTCCAGGTCCTTGTAGACTGGGTCCCAGATGGGTAGACTGGTCCAGATGTCCTGGTAGACTGGGTCCAGAGTCCTGGTAGACCTGGGTCCAGATGGGTCCCTGTTGGTAACTGGGTCCAGATGTCCTGGTAGACTGGGTCCAGAAGACTGGGTCCTGGTAGACTGGGTCCTGATGGTCCTGGTTGACTGGGTCCAGATGTCCTGGTAGACTGGGTCCAGATGTCCTGGTAGACTGGGTCCAATGTCCTGGTAGACTGGTCCAGGTCCTGGTAGACTGGGGTCAAGATCCTGGTAGACTGGTCCAAGCTCCTGGTAGACTGGGTCCAGTCCTGGTAGACTGGGTCCAGTGGCTGGTAGACCCTGGTAGACTGGGTCCAACTGGGTCCAGATGGTCCTGTAGACTGGGTCCATGGGTCCTGTCCAAGACTGGGTCCAGAGTCCTGGTAGACTGGGTCCAGATGTCCTGGTAGACTGTCCAGACTGGTCCTAACTGGTAGACCTGGTAGACTGGGTCCAGACTGGGTCCTGGTAGACTGGGTCCAGATGGTAGACTGGGTCCAGATGTCCTGTAGACTGGGTCTGGTAGACTGGGTCCAGATGTCCTGGTAGACTGGTCCAGAGTCCTGGTAACTGGGTCCAGTGTCCTGGTAGACTGGGTCCAGATGGTCCTGGTAGACTGGGTCCAGAGTCCTGGTAGACTGGGGGTCCAGAGGTCCTGGTAGACTGGGTCAGAGGTCCTGGTAGACTGGGTCCAGATGTCTGGTAGACTGGTCAGATGGCCTGGTAGACTGGGTCCAGATGTCCTGGTAGACTGGGTCTGGTAGACTGGGTCCAGATGTCCATGGTACTGGGTCAGATGTCGGGACTGGGTCCAAAGCTCCTGGTAGACTGGGTTTGATGTCATGGTAGACCTGTAGACGTCCTGGGGTCCAGACGTCCTGGTAGACTGGTAGACTGGTCCAATGCTGGTAGACTGGGATCCTGGTAGACTGGGTCCGAGGTCCTGGTAGACTGGGTCCAGATGTCCTGTAGACTGGGCCATGTCCTGGTAGACTGGGTCCAAAGCTCCTGGTAGACTGACTGGTAGACTGGTCCAGACGAGTCCTGGTAGACTGGGTCCAACTGGGTCTGGGTCCAGAGGTCCTGGTAGACTGGGTCCAGATGTCCTGGTAGACGTGGTCCAGAGTCCTGGTATACTGGGTCCAGAGTCCTGGTAGACTGGGTCCAGAGGTCTGGTAGACTGGGTCCAGATGTCCTGGGTCCAGACTGGGTCCAGAGGGTCCTCCTGTAGTGAGACTGGTAGTGGGTCCAGAGGTAGGTCCTGGTAGACTGGGTCCAGATGTCCTGGTAGACTGGGTCCAGATGTCCTGGTAGACTGGGTCCAGAGGTCCTGGTAGACTGGGTCCAGATGTCCTGGTAGACTGGGTCCAGATGTCCTGGTAGACTGGGTCCAGAGGTCCTGGTAGACTGGGTCCAGATGTCCTGGTAGACTGGGTCCAGATGTCCTGGTAGACTGGGTCCAGATCCTGGTAGACTGGGTCCAGAGTCTGTAGACTGGGTCAAAGCTCCTGGTAGACTGGGTCCAGAGTCCCTGGTAGACTGGTCCAGACGTCCTGGGTAGACTGGGTCCAGATGTCCTGGTAGACTGGGTCCAGAGGTCCTGGTAGACTGGGTCCAGATGTCCTGGTAGACTGGGTCCAGATGTCCAGGTAGACTGGGTCCAGATGTCTGGTAGACTGGGTCCAGAGTCCGGTAGACTGGGTCCAAGCTCCTGTAGACTGGTCCCAGACGTCCTGGTAGACTGGGTCCAGACGTCCTGGTAGACTGGGTCCAGATGTCCTGGTAGACTGGGTCCAGATGTCCTGGTAGACGGGTCCAGACCTGGTAGACTGGGTCCAGATGTCTGGTAGACTGGGTCCAGAGGTCCTGGGATGGGTCCAGATTCCTGGTAGACTGGGTCAGTGTCCTGGTAGACTGGGTCCAGATGTCCTGGTAGACTGGGTCCAGACGTCCTGGTAGACTGGGTCCAGACGTCCTGGTAGACTGGGTCCAGAGGTTCTGGTAGACTGGGTCCAGATGTCCTGGTAGACTGGGTCCAGAGACTGGTTCTGGTAGACTGGGTCCAGATGTCCTGGTAGACTGGGTCCCTGGGGGTAGACTGGGTCCAGACGTCCTGGTAGACTGGGTCCAGACGTTCTGGTAGACTGGGTCCAGATGTCCTGGTAGACTGGGTCCAGATGTCCTGGTAGACTGGGTCCAGAGGTCCTGGTAGACTGGGTCCAGATGTCCTGGTAGACTGTCCTGGTAGACTGGGTCCAGACGTCCTGGTAGACTGGGTCCAGATGTCCTGGTAGACTGGGTCCAGATGTCCTGGTAGACTGGGTCCAGATGTCCTGGTAGACTGGGTCCAGAGGTCCTGGTAGACTGGGTCCAGATGTCCTGGTAGACTGGGTCCAGATGGTCCTGGGTAGACTGTAGGTCCAAGCTCCTGGTAGAGGGCCAAACTGGGGGTCCAGACGTCCTGGTAGACTGGGTCCAGACCTGGTAGACTGGTCCAGAGGTGGTAGACTGGGTCCAGATGTCCTGGTAGACTGGGTCCAGATGTCTGGTAGACTGGGTCCAGATGTCCAGACCCAGATGTCTGTAGACTGGTGTCAACGTCCTGGTAGACGGGGGTCCAAAGTCTGGTAGACTGGGTCCAGACCTGGTAGACTGGGTCCATGGTAGACCTGGTCCAGACGTCCTGGTAGTGGTAGACTGGTCCAGATGTCCTGGTAGACTGGGTCCAGATGTCCTGGTAGACTGGGTCCAGATGTCCTGGTAGACTGGGTCCAGAGGTCCTGGTAGACTGGGTCCAGATCCTGGTAGACTGGTCCAGATGTCCTGGTAGACGGGTCCAGATGGTCCTGGTAGACTGGTCCAGATGTCCTGGTAGACTGGGTCCAGTCCAGTCCTGGTAGACTGGGTCCAGAGTCCTGGTAGACTGGGTCCAGACTGGTCCTGGTCTGGGGACTAGACTCCTGGTAGACTGGGTCCAGAGGTTCCTGGTAGACTGGGTCCAGATGTCCTTGGTAGACTGGGTCCAGAGGTCCTGGTAGACTGGGTCCAGATGTCCTGGTAGACTGGGTCCAGATGTCCTGGTAGACTGGGTCCAGATGTCCTGGTAGACTGGGTCCAGAGGTCCTGGTAGACTGGGTCCAGATGTCCTGGTAGACTGGGTCCAGATGTCCTGGTAGACTGGGTCCAGAGGTCCTGGTAGACTGGGTCCAGAGGGTCCAGAGACTGGTAGACTGGGTCCAGAGGTCCTGTAATCCAGATGGTAGACTGGGTCCAGATGTCCTGTAGACCTGGTAGACTGGGTCCAGAGGTCCTGGTAGACTGGGTCCAGATGTCCTGGTCCAGTAGACTGGTCCAGAGGTCCTGGTAGACTGGGTCCAGATGTCCTGGTAGACTGGTCCAGATGGTCCTGGTAGACTGGGTCCAGAGGTCCTGGTAGACTGGGTCCAGAGGTCCTGGTAGACTGGGTCCAGAGTCCTGGTATGGGTCCAGATGTCCTGGGTAGACTGGTCCAGGGTAGACTGGGTCCAGTCCTGGTAGACTGTCCAGAGGTCCTTGTAGACTGGGTCCAGATGTTTGGTAGACTGGGTCCAGATGTCCTGGTAGACTGGTCCCGAAGGTCCTGGTAGGACTGGGTCCAGATGTCCAGATGTCTGGGTCCAGATGTCCAGACTGGGTCCAGAGACTGTCCTGGTAGCTGGGTCCAGGGTCCTGTAGACTGGGTCCAGAGTCCCTGGTAGACTGGGTCCAGATGTCCTGGTAGACTGGGTCCAGATGTCCTGGTAGACTGGGTCCAGATGTCCTGGTAGACTGGGTCCAGAGTCCTGTAGACTAGACTGGGTCCAGATGTAGACTGGTAGACTGGGTCCAGACTGGTTCCAGGTAGACTGGGTGGGTCCAGCTGGGTAGACTGGTCCAGACGTCCTGGTAGACTGGGTCCAGAGTCCTGGTAGACTGGGTCCAGAGGTCCTGGTAGACTGGGTCCATGTAAGACTGGGTCCAGGTCCTGGGGGTCCAGAGTCCTGGTAGACTGGGTCCAGATCTGTCCTGGTAGACGGGTCCAGAGGTCCTGGTAGACTGGGTCCAGATGTCCTGGTAGATGGGTCTGGCCAGATGTCTGGGTCCAGATCCTGGTAGACTGGGTCCAGACGTCCTGGTAGACTGGGTCCAGACGTCCTGGTAGACTGGGTCCAGAGGTCCTGGTAGACTGGGTCCAGATGTCCTGGTAGACTGGGTCCAGATGTCCTGGTAGACTGGGTCCAGATGTCCTGGTAGACTGGGTCCAGAGTCCTGGTAGACTGGGTCCAGACGTCCTGGTAGACTGGGTCCAGAGGGTCGTAGACTGGTCCAGATGTCTGGTAGACTGGGTCCAGATGTCCTGGTAGACGGGTCCCAGATGGTCTGGTAGACTGGGTCCAGATGTCCTGGTAGACTGGGTCCAGAGTAGACTGGGGTCTGGTAGACTGGGTCCAGATGTCCTGGGTACTGGGTCCAGAGTCCCTGGTTAGACTGGGTCCAGTCCTGGTAGACTGGTCCAGATTCCTGGTAGACTGGTCCAGATGGGTCCAGGTATGACTGGGTAGACTGGGTCTGGTGACTGGGTCCAGACGGGTCCAGAGGTTCTGGTAGACTGGGTCCAGATGTCCTGGTAGACTGGGTCCAGATCCTGGGTAGACTGGGTCCAGGGTCCTGGTGGGGTCCAGACGTCCTGGTAGAGGTCTGGGTCCAGATCCCTGGTAGGACTGGGTCCAGATGGTCCATGGTTAGACTGGGTCCAGAGTCCTGGTAGACTGGGTCCAGATGTCCTGGTAGACTGGGTCCAGAGTCCTGGTAGACTGGTCCAGATGTCCTGGTAGACTGGGTCAGATGTCCTGGTAGGACTGGGTCCAGATGTCCTGGTAGACTGCAGACTGTCCTGGTAGACTGGGTCCTGAGGTCTGGTAGACGGGTCCAGAGGTGTGTCCAGTGGGTCCAGATTCCAGGTGACTGGTCCAGATGTCCTGGTAGACTGGGTCCAGACGTCCTGGTAGACTGGGTCCAGACGTCCTGGTAGACGGGTGAGGTCCAGATGTCTGGTAGACTGGGTCCAGATGTCCAGATGTAGACTGGGTCCAGATGTCCTGGAGATGGGTCCAGATGTCCAGATGGTCCAGACCTGTAGACTGGGTCCAGATTGGTAGACTGGGTCCAGATGGTCCAGATGTCTGGTAGACTGGGTCCAGAGTCCTGGTAGACTGGGTCCAGATGTCCTGGTAGATGGGTCCAGATGGTAGACTGGTCAGATGTCCTGGTAGACTGGGTTGAGGTCCAGGTAGACTGGGTCCAGAGGTCCTGGTAGACTGGGTCCAGATGTCCTGGTAGACTGGGTCCAGACGTCCTGGTAGACTGGGTCCCAGAGTCTGGTAGACTGGGTCCAGATGTCCTGGTAGACTGGGTCCAGACTGTCCAGAGGTCTGGAGACTGGGTCCAGAGGTCCTGGTCCAGAGTCCTGGTAGACGGGTCCAGAGTCCTGGTAGACTGGGTCCAGAGGTCCTGGTAGACTGGGTCCAGATTCTGGTAGACTGGGTCCAGATGTCCTGGTAGACTGGGTCCAGACTGGTAGTCCAGATGTCCTGGTAGACTGGGTCCAGATGTCCTGGTAGACTGGGTCCAAAGCTGGGTCCTGGTAGACTGGGTTCTGATGTCCTGTAGACTGGTCCAGAGGTCCTGGTAGACTGGGTCCAGATGTCCATGGTAGACTGGGTCCAGAGTCCTGGTAGACTGGGTCCAGACGTCCTGGTAGACTGGGTCCAGAGGGGGTCTGGTAGACTGGGTCCAGATCTCTGGTAGACGGGTCCTGAGGTCCTGGTAACTGGGTCCAGATGTGGTAGACTGGGTCCTGATGTCCTGGTAGACTGGGTCCAGAGGTCCTGGTAGACTGGGTCCAGATGTTCTGGTAGACTGGGTCCAGATGTCCTGGTAGACTGGGTCCAGAGGTCCTGGTAGACTGGGTCCAGAAGTCCTGGTAGAGGGTCCAGAGGTCCTGGTAGACTGGGTCCAGATGTCCTGGTAGACTGGGTCCAGATGTCCTGGTAGACTGGGTCCAGATGTCCTGGTAGAAAATTTTTTATTTTTCACAATAAAAAATTAAAAAGTCGTGTTTTCTGAGGAAACATTTTCTTATTTTCTTTTATTATTTAAAAAATAGTGAATTCATGAGTTTTTTGAAGCGTCTTAATTTTTCTCCAAAATGGCCGAATTTTATAAATAAAAGTTTCAATTTAATGAGGAAACGTTGATAAAATTAATTTATGGCCCAAAAACAGGTTTCTTCCTAAATGTCCAATGAACTGGTTTCTTGTCCCTGAAGACGGCAGAGCCACTGATGATGTAACCTGTCCTCTGTTGTCCCCTCCCCCACCTGTCTCGCAGCGCCATGGCGACGTACCCGCCCACCTGCTCCAACACCAACACGTCCCAGGGCATGAACATGGCCAACAGCATCGCCAACCTGCGGCTCAAGGCCAAGGAGTACAGCCTGAACCAGGTGCCCACGGTCAACTGAGGGAGGGCGGGCCGGGGGGGCCCCCCCCCTGCTGCCGGGGCCCCCGCGGTCCGGCAGGGGCCCCCGCGGCCCGGCAGGGGCCCGGGGACGACCGTCATCTCACAGCCACTCCCACCGGACGGGGGAGTCCAACCGCCGACCAGCGGAGCAGCGATGGCGGGATTCTAACCGTGAGGTGACTCTTGGACTAAGACAGGTGGACCGGACCCCTGCGTGGCTCCGCCTCCGGGACTGACTGGGGGACTTCCTGTCAGCGGACTGGTTTCAGAGACTCGGACCAGGTGGAACCGCCGTTCCTCTGTGGTGTGGAAGCGGGTTGGACTCCCGTCAGAACCGACCCAGCAAAGACTTCCTCAAACATTTACTCCATTTTTTTTAAAAACCTAGTTTTGTTTTTCCACATTTCTTTCATGTTATTACCACTGAGAGGTTTCCAGTTACCGTCCAGTATAACGGAGGAGCTGATGTATTTCTGAATCCAAAACCAGTAGATCATTTCATTTTATATCTTCTATTTGTAACAGAACCTTGTATATGAATAAAAACGCGTTTCAAGCAAAGCCGTGGCCCCGCCTCCAACTCCACAAACAGACCGCCAGACACCTGCACAGGTGTCCAGGTGGAGCTGAGGCTCCTCCCCTCTGACCTCCAGCTGGGCAGGTGTCCGTCCATCAGAGTCCAGGTGGAGCTGAGGCTCCTCCCCTCTGACCTCCAGCTGGGCAGGTGTCCGCAGCTGGGCAGGTCCAGCTGAGAGTCCAGGTCCAGGTGGAGCTGAGGCTCCTCCCCTCTGACCTCCAGGGGCTCCAGCCCAGGTCCACCTCCAGCTGGGCAGGTCCAGGTGTCCGTCCAGCAGAGTCCAGGTGGAGCTGAGGCTCCTCCCCTCTGACCTCCAGCTGGGCAGGTGTCCATCCAGCAGAGTCCAGGTGGAGCTGAGGCTCCTCCCCTCTGACCTCCAGCTGGCAGGTGTCCCGTCCAGCAGAGTCCAGGGGCAGGTGGAGCTCCAGAGGCTCCTCCCCTCTGACCTCCAGCTGGGCAGGTGTCCATCCAGCAGAGTCCAGGTGGAGCTGAGGCTCCTCCCCTCTGACCTCCAGCTGGGCAGGTGGTCTGAACCTGCTGGGCAGGTGATGCAGTTTTACCACAAAAAGTTCTGAATTCTTGTTTGAAAAAAACAGAAATGTTTTTAAATTCAATGATTTTGCGAGAAAATAATTTGACGTCAAAAAGTCAGGATTTTGTCAAAATTTTAATTTTTATGACACAAATTCACTTTTTCGTAAAGTTGAATTTTTTTGAAAATTGCAATTTTACAACAAAAAATTGTGATTTTAGGACATACTTTATGACAAAAAGTTGCAGTTTTTCTAAACTCAATATAATATGACAAAAAGTTACAAAATTGAATTAAAAAGTAGCGATTTTGCGAAATTGGCGATTGTTGTGATTTTAGAACCTAAAGTTTTAAAAAGTCTGGATTTTTACAACAAACATGATGTTGTGATTTTTTTAGTACATAAAGTTAGTATTTTGTCAAAAAAATTGCAATTTGGCAAAAGTTGATATTTTACATTAGAAATTCAGAACTTTAACAAAAGAAAATGTGCAATTTTACAAATGTTATTTTATGAAAAAAAAAGTTGGAAATTGTTGTCAAAACATTGTGAGTTTTGCAGAATTTGAAATTTCTTGACTAAATGTAGCTTTTTTAACAATGATGTTAACATGTTGAGGTTTAAGATTCTGCAACAGAAATTTGTGATTTCAGGACATAAATTTGTAATTTTATGTCTAAAGGTTCCAGTTTTTCTAAAGCTGATAATTTACAAGTAAAAGTTATAAGTTACAAAGTTGCAATTTTAAAACAAAAATTCAATTTTTACTTCAATTTTACAAAAGTCGTGATTTTACAATGTTTTTTGTAAAACAAAAAGCTGCAATTTTGTAGATTTCATGATGATGGATGGATGGATGGATGATGGATGGATGGATGGATGGATGAATAGATGGATGGATGAATGGATGAATGGATGGATGGATGGATGATGATAGAGGATGGATGGATGGATGGATGGATGGGATGGAATGGATGGATGGATGGATGATGGATGATGATGGATGGATGGATATATAGATGGATGGATGGATGGATGGATGGATGGATGGATGGATAGATGGATGGATGGATGGAGAATAGATGGATGGATGGGATGGATGATGGATGGATGGATGGATGGATGGATGGATGGATGGATAGATGGATGGAGGAATGATGGATGGATGGATGGTAAATGATGGATGGATGGATGGATGGATGGATGGATGGATGGATGGATGGATGAATAGATGGATGGATGGATGGATGATGGATGGATGGATGATGGATGGATGATGATGGATGGATGCGATGGATGATGATGGATGGATGGATGGCATGGATGGATGGATAGATGGATGGATGGATGATGATGGATGGATGGATGGATGGATATGGATGGCTGATATGATGATGGATGGTGATGGATGGATGATGGTGATGGCTGGAGATGATGGATAGGATGATGGATGGATGGATGGAGAGATGGAGGATGGATGGATGGAGATGGATGGATGGATGGATGGATGGATGGATGGAGGACTGGTGGATGGATGGATGGATGAGATAGAGGATGGATGAGTGGATTGGAGATGGATAGGATGGATAGATGGATGATGATGGATGATGGATGGATGAGTAGATGGATGGATGAGTAGATGAGTTGATGGATGGATGGATGGATGGATGAGTAGATGAATGGATGGATGGATGGATGGATGAGTAGATGGATGGATGGATGAGTAGATGGATGGATGGATGACAGGAAAAAGAAAGTAGATGAAAGAATCAGTGACGTCAGTTTAACTGAGACGAGTTTCTGAAATAAACACATTTAAACTTTGTTTTAAATAAATAAAAATAAACTGAACTGATAAATAAAAAACTAAACTACCAACTGGGATTTAATGATGACGTCACTGGGAAGGTCAGGAATGAAAAGATGAAGCTGCAGAACCTCAGAACCTCTGAGCCCAGAACCTCTGACACTGGAACCTCTGAGCCCGGAACCTCTGAGCCCGGAACATCTGAGCCCAGAACCTCTGAGCCCAGAATATCTGAGCCCGGAACATCTGAGCCCGGAACATCTGACACCAGAACATCTGAGCCCGGAACATCTGAGTCCGGAACATCTGACACCAGAACATCTGAGCCCAGAACATCTGAGTCCGGAACATCTGACACCGGAACATCTGACACCAGAACATCTGAGTCCGGAACATCTGACACCGGAACATCTGACACCAGAACATCTGACACCAGAACATCTGACACCAGAATATCTGAGCCCGGAACATCTGACACAGGAACCTCTGAGCCCAGAACATCTGAGTCCGGAACATCTGACACCGGAACATCTGACACCAGAACATCTGACACCAGAATATCTGAGCCCGGAACATCTGACACCAGAACCTCTGAGCCCAGAACATCTGAGCCCAGAACCTCTGAGCCCAGAATATCTGAGCCCGGAACATCTGACACCGGAACCTCTGAGCCCAGAACAACTGAGCCCGGAACATCTGAGCCCGGAACATCTGACACCGGAACCTCTGAGCCCAGAACAACTGAGCCCAGAACATCTGAACCCAGAACCTCTGAGCCCAGAACATCTGAGCCCAGAACCTCTGAGCCCAGAATATCTGAGCCCGGAACATCTGACACCGGAACCTCTGAGCCCAGAACAACTGAGCCCGGAACATCTGAGCCCAGAACATCTGAGTCCGGAACATCTGAGCCCAGAACCTCTGAGCCCAGAACCTCTGAGCCCAGAACATCTGAGTCCGGAACCTCTGAGCCCAGAACCTCTGACACCAGAACATCTGAGCCCGGAACATCTGAGCCCGGAACCTCTGAGCCCAGAACAACTGAGCCCAGAACATCTGAGCCCGGAACATCTGAGCCCGGAACCTCTGACACCAGAACATCTGAGCCCGGAACATCTGAGCCCGGAACCTCTGAGCCCGGAACAACTGAGCCCAGAATATCTGAGCCCGGAACATATGAGCCCGGAACATCTGAGCCCGGAACCTCTAAGCCTGGAACCTCTGAGCCCGGAACATCTGAGCCCAGAACAACTGACACCAGAACCTCTGAGCCCAGAACATCTGAGCCCAGAATATCTGAGCCCGGAACATCTGAGCCCGGAACATCTGACACCGGAACCTCTGAGCCCAGAACATCTGAGTCCGGAACATCTGAGCCCAGAACAACTGAGCCCAGAATATCTGAGCCCAGAACCTCTGAGTCCAGAACAACTGAGCCCAGAACAACTGAGCCCAGAACCTCTGAGCCCAGAACAACTGAGCCCAGAACAACTGACACCGGAACCTCTGAGTCCAGAACATCTGAGCCCAGAACAACTGACACCGGAACCTCTGAGCCCAGAACATCTGAGCCCAGAACAACTGAGCCCAGAACATCTGAGCCCGGAACATCTGAGCCCAGAACCTCTGAGCCCAGAACCTCTGAGCCCGGAACCTCTGAGCCCAGAACAACTGAGCCCAGAACCTCTGAGCCCAGAACATCTGAGCCCGGAACATCTGAGCCCAGAACCTCTGAGCCCAGAACCTCTGAGCCCGGAACCTCTGAGCCCAGAACAACTGAGCCCAGAACCTCTGAGCCCGGAACATCTGAGCCCAGAACCTCTGAGCCCGGCCTGCTGGGCAGAAAGACTGTTTCTAGAAGGTTATCATGAGGACCGGTGAGAAGTTTGCAGTGGGAGGTTCTGGAGGTTTTTGGACAGAACCAGAACTCCGGGGTTTTGGCTCGACCCATAAAACAGATTTACGACCCGAGAACAGATTCTTCTTCACAGAAAAACCTCAAGCTGTTTCTGCTCTCGGCTCGTTTTCTCCTCCTGAACCAGAACCTGAGCTTTCCATCTTAAACAGGATATTTATGGGCAGGGACGTCCTCCGCTGATCCAGACGGGCCCCCGGGGGCCTCATTTAACCCGCCGGCTGTTTCTTCTCCGTGGCCCCTCGTAACCTCAGCGTCAACGAACACATGTCCACGCTGGACGGGGGACGGCCGACGCATGCTGGGACGGAGGACAGAAACCTAGACCCAGAGGTTTGGTTCTGCCGACGCTCCCTGCAGAATAAATCTGCTGGGACGCGTCCACGTCCGTCTCAACCCCAAGATCCGACTTCAACGTCCCAGATTTATCCGTCCAACGTGTCCCTCACCTGTCGCTTTATGGGACTTTTTCATTTCAAAGCACTTTTATTCAGCATTTGGAGTTAATTTAGAAGCTCTTAGATTTCATAGTTGGACATCTGATCCTCCTGCAGCCTCACCAGTCTCTCAAGGACATTCAGGACGGACAAGTTTTCAGCCAAGGACAGAGATCAGAAATGTCTTGATTTTTCACAAAAAGGTTTCTGTTTTTTAAGGAAAAAAAATCAGCATCTTGTAGGACGGAGACGCTACGAAGAAAACTGAGACGACGTTCAGGACGGAGACGGCTACGAAGAAAACCGAGACGACGTTCAGGACGGAGACGGCTACGAAGAAAGACGAGACGACGACGGGACGGAGACGGCTACGAAGAAAACCGAGACGACGTTCAGGACGGAGACGGCTACGAAGAAACGACGACGGACGGCTACGAAGAAAAAACGAGACGACGTTCGGGACGGAGACGGCTACGGAGAAAACAGAGACAACGTTCGGGGACGGAGACGGCTACGGAGAAAACCGAGGCGACGTTCGGGACGGAGACGGCTACGGAGAAAACCGAGGTGACGTTTGGGACGGAGACGGCTACGGAGAAAAACCGAGGAACGACGTTCAGGGACGGAGACGGCTACGAAGAAACCGAGGCGACGTTCGGGACGGAGACGGCTACGAGAGAAAACGAGACACGTTCAGGACGGAGACGGCTACGAGGAAAACCGAGGCGACGTTCGGGACGGAGACGGCTACGGAGAAAACCGAGGCGACGTTCGGGACGGAGACGGCTACGAAGAAAACCGAGGCGACGTTCGGGACGGAGACGGCTACGGAGAAAACCGAGACGACGTTCGGGACGGAGACGGCTACGAGAAAAAACCGAGACGACGTTCGGGACGGAGACGGCTACGGAGAAAACCGAGACGACGTTCGGGACGGAGACGGCTACGGAGAGAAAAGACAGAGACGACGTTCGGGACGGAGACGGCTACGGAGAAAACCGAGGCGTGACGTTCGGGACGGAGACGGCTACGGAGAAAAAACCGAGGCGACGTTCGTACGGAGACGATCGGGACGGAGGCGGCTACGGAGAAAACCGAGGCGACGTTCGGGACGGAGACGGCTACGAAGAAAACCGAGGCGACGTTCGGGACGGAGACGGCTACGAAGAAAACTGAGACGACGTTCGGGACGGAGACGGCTACGGAGAAAACCGAGACGACGTTCGGGACGGAGACGGCTACGGAGAAAACCGAGACGACGTTCGGGACGGAGACGGCTACGGTGAGAAAACCGAGACGACGTTCGGGACGGAGACGGCTACGAAGAAAACTGAGACGACGTTCGGGAACGGAGACGGCTACGAGAGAAAACGAGACGTTCGGGGACGGAGACGGCTACGGAGAAAACCGAGACGACGTTCGGGACGGAGACGGCTACGGAGAAAACCGAGACGACGTTCGGGACGGAGACGGCTACGGAGAAAACCGAGGCGACGTTACGGGACGTTCGGACGGAGACGGAACGAAGAAAACCGAGACGTTCGGGACGGAGACGGCTACGAAGAGAAAACCGAGGCGACGTTCGGGACGGAGACGGCTACGGAGAAAACCGAGGACGACGTTCGGGACGGAGACGGCTAGAAAACGAGACTCGGACGGAAGGAAAACCCGAGGCGACGTTCGGGACGGAGACGGCTACGGAGAAAACCGAGGCGACGTTCGGGACGGGAGACGGCTACGGAGACTACGAGAAGAAAACCGAGACGACGTTCGGGACGGAGACGGCTACGAAGAAAACCGAGACGACGTTCGGGACGGAGACGGCTACGAAGAAAACCGAGGCGACGTTCGGGACGGAGACGGCTACGGAGAAAAACGAGACGACGTTCGGGACGGAGACGGCTACGGAAGAAAACCGAGACGACGTTCGGGACGGAGACGGCTACGAAGAAAACCGAGGACGACGTCGGGACGGAGACGGCTACGGAGACGAGACGAACGACCGACGGCGACGTTCGGGACGGAGACGGAGACGGCTACGAAGAAAAACGAGGCGACGTTCGGGACGGAGACGGCTACGAAGGACGGCTACGGAGAAAGAAAAAACCGAGACGACGTTCGGGACGGAGACGGCTACGAAGAAAACCGAGGCGACGTTCGGGACGGAGACGGCTACGAAGAAAACCGAGGTTCGGGACGGAGACGGCTACGAAAAACCGAGGCGACGTTCGGGACGGAGACGGCTACGAGAGAAAAAACCGAGACGACGTTCGGGACGGAGACGGCTACGGAGAAAACCGAAGACGACGTTCGGGACGGAGACGGCTACGAAGAAAAGAGAAAACCGAGGCGACGTTCGGGACGGAGACGGCTACGAAGAAAAAACCGAGGCGACGTTCGGGACGGAGACGGTACGAAGAAACCGAACGACGGGACGGCGGCTACGGAGAAAACCGAGACGACGTTCGGGACGGAGACGGCTACGAAGAAAACCGAGGCGACGTTCGGGACGGAGACGGCTACGAAGAAAACCGAGACGACGTTCGGGACGGAGACGGCTACGGAGAAAGAAAACGAGGCGACGTTCGGGACGGAGACGGCTACGAAGAAAAGCGAGGCGACGAGGGACGGAGACGGCTACGAAGAAAAGCGAGGCGACGTTCGGGACGGAGACGGCTACGAAGAAAACCGAGGCGACGTTCGGGACGGAGACGGTTCGGACGGAGACGAAAAAAACGAGGCGACGTTCGGGACGGAGACGGCTACGGAGAAAAAAGGAGACGACGTTTCGGGACGGAGACGGCTACGAAGAAAAGCGAGGCGACGTTCGGGACGGAGACGGCTACGAAGAAAAGCGAGGCGACGTTCGGGACGGAGACGGCTACGAAGAAAACCGAGGCGACGTTCGGGACAGTTTTCTGGTTTGTTGCTCGGTGCGTCGGTGCAGCGGGTTGTTTTCCTGCCGCTGATCCCTGACTGTGGTATGTCCAGAACCGGACCCCTGGACCCCCCCTCCCCTCCTCCTGGACCCCCCTCCTGGACCCCTCCTCCTCCCCGACCCCTGACCATGGACCCCTCCCTCCCTGGACCCCCCCTCCTGGACCCCCCTCCTGGACCCCCCCTCCTGGACCCCTCCTCCGGGACCCGGACCCCTCCTCTGGACCCCCTTGGACCCCCCCTCCTGGACCCCTCCTCCGGACCCGGACCTGGACCCTCCTGGACCCTCCTGGACCCCCCCTCCTGGACCCCCCCCCTGGACCCCCCCGGACCCCTCCTCCTGGACCCCCCTCCTGGACCCCTCCTCCTGGACCCCTCCTCCTGGACCCCCCCCCCCTGGACCGGACCCCCCTCCTGGACCCCCCCTGGACCCCCCCCTCCCCCCTCTCCTGGACCTGGGACCCCCCCTCCTGGACCCCTGGACCCACCCCCTCCTGACCCCCCTCCTGGACCCCCCCTCCTGGACCCCTCCCCTGCCAGGCGCCCGGTCTCACCTTTCACGGCCAGGGCCCGGCCTGACCTGAAGTGATTCCAGATGTGGAGATCTTTCTGACCCCCCCCCCCCCCCCCCCCCCCCACCTCCTGATTTCTCAACCCTTCACCCCCCCCCCGCCCCCGCCCCGCTGCACCCCCCCAGGCCACGACCAGCCACTCCATCAGGGCTGACAGCGTCCCCTCGGACTGCGCCTCTCCTCCTGACATACAAGGCAGCCCCCCCCTTCCCCCCCCCCACCTCTGCAGCACATCTGGAGCTCATTACAGAGGAGACAGTGAGATGGAGGGAGGGGGGCGGGGGGGCGGGGAGTCTGCCAGAGCAGCAGAGCGGGAAACAGAGCCTTTAACCCTTAAAACTTCTTCCTCCCTCAGTCTTTTCTCTTCTCGTTTTCTCCCCCCCCCCCCCCCACTCTGCCGTCAGCGCCACATGACGGCGGAGTGGAGGGGGGGGGGGTGAGGGGGTGGGGGGGGGGGGCAGATGCCTCATTAATGAGCGGGTTTGGAGGCTCAGAGTCCAGAGAGAACCAGCTGCGAGCAGCAGCATGTGGGTTTGGGTGAAGAATGTTCTGGAGATGTGGAGCTTCCACGCCAACGGCGTCACGTAATCACGCTCTGGTCCCGCCGTCACGTAACCACGCTCTGGTCCGCCGTCACGTAACCGCTCTGTCCCGCGTACCACGCTCTGGTCCCACCGTCACGTAACCACGCTCTGGTCCCGCCGTCACGTAATCACGCTCTGGTCCCGCCGTCACGTAATCACGGTCACGCTCTGGTCCCGCCGTCACGTAACCACGCTCTGGTCCCGCCGTCACGTAATCACGCTCTGGTCCCGCCGTCACGTAATCACGCTCTGGTCCCGCCCTCACGTAATCACGCTCTGGTCCCGCCGTCACGTAACCACGCTCTGGTCCCGCCGTCACGTAATCACGCTCTTGTCCCGCCGTCACGTAACCACGCTCTGGTCCCGCCGTCACGTAATCACGCTCTTGTCCCGCCGTCACGTAACCACGCTCTGGTCTCGGACCAGACGCCGTCATGGCAGATCAGGTGACCTTCATCAGCAGCTTCCACCAGGTGGAGGTGCAGATGGACAAATGGACAATAAAACCTTTCCTGAACTCAGAACCATCTTCACTGAGAGACAATCACTGGTCCACCAGGAGACAACCTGGAGGATGGAGGACCAGAGCAGGTCCACCAGGAGACAACATGGAGGACGGAGGACCAGAGCAGGTCCATCAGGAGACAACACGGAGGACGGATGACCCGGAGCAGGTCCACCAGGAGACAACATGGAGGACGGAGGACCAGAGCAGGTCCACCAGGAGACAACATGGAGGACGGAGGACCAGAGCAGGTCCACCAGGAGACAACATGGAGGACGGAGGACCCGGAGCAGGTCCACAAGGAGACAACACGGAGGACGAAGGACCCGGAGCAGGTCCACAAGGAGACAACACGGAGGACGGAGGACCCGGATCAGGTCCACCAGGAGACAACATGGAGGACGGAGGACCTGGATCAGGTCCACCAGGAGACAACATGGAGGACGAAAGACCCGGAGCAGGTCCACCGGGAGACAACATGGAGGACGGAGGACCCGGAGCAGGTCCACCGGGAGACAACACGGAGGACGGAGGACCAGAGCAGGTCCACCAGGAGACAACACGGAGGACGGAGGACCCAGAGCAGGTCCACCAGGAGACAACATGGAGGACGGAGGACCCGGAGCAGGTCCACCAGGAGACAACATGGAGGACGGAGGACCCGGAGCAGGTCCACCGGGAGACAACATGGAGGACGGAGGACCCGGAGCACGTCCACCAGGAGACAACACTGAGGACGAAAGACCCGGAGCAGGTCCACCAGGAGACAAACATGGAGGATGAAGGAACCAGAGCAGGTCCACCAGGAGACAACATGGAGGACGAAGGACCCGGAGCAGGTCCACCAGGAGACAACACTGAGGACAGAGGACCCGGAGCAGGTCCACCAGGAGACAAACATGGAGGATGAAGGAACCAGAGCAGGTCCACCAGGAGACAACATGGAGGACGAAGGACCAGAGCAGGTCCACCAGGAGACAACATGGAGGACGGAGGACCCGGAGCAGGTCCACCAGGAGACAACATGGAGGACGAGGACCCGGAGCAGGTCCACCAGGAGACAACATGGAGGACGAAGGACCGGAGCAGGTCCACCAGGAGACAACATGGAGGACGAAGGACCCGGAGCAGGTCCACCAGGAGACAACATGGAGGACGGAGGACCCGGAGCAGGTCCACCAGGAGACAACACGGAGGACGGAGGACCAGAGCAGGTCCACCAGGAGACAACATGGAGGACGAAGGACCCGGAGCAGGTCCACCAGGAGACAACACGGAGGACGAAGGACCCGGAGCAGGTCCACCAGGAGACAACATGGAGGACGAAGGACCTGGAGCAGGTCCACCAGGAGACAACATGGAGGACGGAGGACCCGGAGCAGGTCCACCAGGAGACAACACTGAGGACGAAGGACCCGGAGCAGGTCCACCAGGAGACAACATGGAGGACGGAGGACCAGAGCAGGTCCACCGGGAGACAACATGGAGGATGGAGGACCAGAGCAGGTCCACCGGGAGACAACACGGAGGACGAAGGACCCGGAGCATGTCCACCAGGAGACAACACGGAGGACGAAGGACCCGGAGCATGTCCACCAGGAGACAACACGGAGGACGAAGGACCCGGAGCAGGTCCACCAGGAGACAACACGGAGGACGGAGGACCCGGAGCAGGTCCACCAGGAGACAACACGTAGGACGGAGGACCCGGAGCAGGTCCACCAGGAGACAACATGGAGGACGGAGGACCCGGAGCAGGTCCACCAGGAGACAACATGGAGGACGGAGGACCAGAGCAGGTCCACCGGGAGAGACAACATGAGGATGGAGGACAGAGCAGGTCCACCGGGAGACAACACGGAGGACGAAGGACCCGGAGCATGTCCACCAGGAGACAACACGGAGGACGAAGGACCCGGAGCATGTCCACCAGGAGACAACACTGAGGACGAAGGACCCGGAGCAGGTCCACCAGGAGACAACACGGAGGACGGAGGACCCGGAGCAGGTCCACCAGGAGACAACATGTAGGACGGAGGACCCGGAGCAGGTCCACAGGAGACAACATGGAGGACAGGACCCGGAGGGGCCAGGACAACATGGGGACGGAGGACCCGGAGCAGGTCCACCAGGAGACAACATGGAGGACGGAGGACCCGGAGCAGGTCCACCAGGAGACAACATGGAGGACGGAGGACCCGGAGCAGGTCCACCAGGAGACAACATGGAGGACGGAGGACCCGGAGCAGGTCCACCAGGAGACAACACTGAGGACGGAGGAGGACCGGAGCCCAGGCAGGTCCACCAGGAGACAACATGGAGGACGGAGGACCCGGATCAGGTCCACCAGGAGACAACATGGAGGACGGAGGACCCGGAGCAGGTCCACCGGGAGACAACATGGAGGACGGAGGACCCGGAGCAGGTCCACCAGGGAGGACAACACGGAGGACGGAGGACCAGAGCAGGTCCACCAGGAGACAACACGGAGGACGGAGGACCCAGAGCAGGTCACCAGGAGACAACATGGAGGCGGAGGACGGAGCAGGTCACCGGGAGACAACATGGAGGACGGAGGACCGGAGCAGGTCCACCGGGAGACAACATGGAGGACGGAGGACCCGGAGCAGGTCCACCGGGAGACAACATGGAGGACGAGACCCGGAGCAGGTCCACCAGGAGACAACACTGGAGGACGAAAGGACCCGGAGCAGGTCCACCAGGAGACAAACATGGAGGACGAAGGACCCGGAGCAGGTCCACCAGGAGACAACACTGAGGACAGAGGACCCGGAGCAGGTCCACCAGGAGACAAACATGGAGGATGAAGGAACCAGAGCAGGTCCACCAGGAGACAACATGGAGGACGGAGGACCAGAGCAGGTCCACCAGGAGACAACATGGAGGACGGAGGACCCAGAGCAGGTCCACCAGGAGACAACATGGAGGACGGAGGACCCGGAGCAGGTCCACCAGGAGACAACATGGAGGACGAAGGACCCGGAGCAGGTCCACCAGGAGACAACATGGAGGACGAAGGACCCGGAGCAGGTCCACCAGGAGACAACATGGAGGACGGAGGACCCGGAGCAAGTCCACCAGGAGACAACACGGAGGACGGAGGACCAGAGCAGGTCCACTAGGAGACAACACGGAGGACGAAGGACCCGGAGCAGGTCCACCAGGAGACAACATGGAGGACGAAGGACCTGGAGCAGGTCCACCAGGAGACAACACGGAGGACGGAGGACCAGAGCAGGTCCAGAGACCTGGACTCTGGCAGATCTGAGGCCTCCAAAGGTTCTGGGTCACAAGACGAGACGTTTCAGAGAGAAAAGTCACCATTAGAAAGTCTTCATCTTTCACAAAAACAAAAGATTTAACATTTAATTAAAAAGAAAAAAGAAAGAATAATTGGATGAAAAAAGGTTGTTTTGGGTTGTTTTTGCCAAAAAGTAAAGAAAACAAAATTAAATGAAAAAAAATTCATGATGTTATTAAAAAAAGAGTCATGCAGTGACATGAGCAGAACATTTACAAAAAAGCTGCAATTTTCAGGAAAAAAATGTCAATTTTTTTTAAAGAAAAGTTTACACATTATGCAAATAAAGTGATGAGGAAAATAAAAGCTGCTATTAAACATTTAAAAAATTGTGATTTTGTGGGAAAAAAGGTCCAGAATTGTGGATTGTAATCTGGTCTGCAACCCTCTGACTTCAGAATCACAAGGAGGGAACCTTCTGGAAAATGGGCAGATTAGGCTGGTGATTTCTGATTGGTTTAGTTCCTGGAGGCTTGCTGAGGGGCGGAGCTAATGGCTCATGATGATGCACACATCAGTGTGCAGTTCCTCTACCGACCAGTAGAGGCTGCAGTTCCTCTATTGACCACTAGAGGCTGCAGTTCCTCTACCGACCAGTGACCACTAGAGGCTGCGGTTCTCTACCGACCAGTTGAGGCTGCAGTTCCTCTATTGACCACTAGAGGCTGCAGTTCCTCTACGACCACTAGAGGCTGCAGTTTCCGACCACTAGAGGCTGCAGTTCCTCTACCGACCACTAGAGGCTGCGTTTCCTCTACTGACCGACACCGTTCCTCTATTGACCACTAGAGCTGCAGTTCCTCTACCGACCACTAGAGACTACAGTTCCTCTATTGACTAGAGGCTGCAGTTCCTCTACCGACCACTAGAGACTACAGTTCCTCTATTGACCACTAGAGGCTGCAGTTCCTCTACCGACCACTAGAGACTACAGTTCCTCTATTGACCACTAGAGGCTGCAGTTCCTCTAGAGGCCAGACCACTAGAGGCTGCAGTTCCTCTATGACCACTAGAGGCTGCAGTTCCTATTGACCACTAAGGCTGCAGTTCTCTACCGACCCTAGAGTTCCTCTAGACTAGACTTCCTCTCTACCGACCACTAGAGACTACAGTTCCTCTATTGACCACTAGAGGCTGCAGTTCCTCTATTGACCACTAGAGGCTGCAGTTCCTCTACCGACCACTAGAGACTACAGTTCCTCTATTGACCACTAGAGGCTGCAGTTCCTCTACCGACCACTAGAGACTACAGTTCCTCTATTGACCACTAGAGGCTGCAGTTCCTCTACTGACCACTAGAGGCTGCAGTTCCTCTATTGACCACTAGAGGCTGCAGTTCCTCTACCGACCACTAGAGACTACAGTTCCTCTACCGACCACTAGAGGCTGCAGTTCCTCTACCGACCACTAGAGACTACAGTTCCTCTACCGACTGCTAGAGACTGCAGTTCCTCTACCGACCGCTAGAGGTTGCAGTTCCTCTATTGACCACTAGAGACTACAGTTCCTGACCACTAGACCACTAGAGGCTGCAGTTCCTCTACTGACCACTAGGCTGCAGTTCCTCTACGACCACTAGAGACTGCAGTTTCCTCTACCGACCACTAGAGACTACAGTTCCTCTACCGACCGACCTCTAGAGGCTAGAGTTCCTCTATGACCACTAGAGACTACAGTTCCTCTACCGACCACTAGAGGCTGCAGTTCCTCTATTGACCACTAGAGGTTGCAGTTCCTCTATTGACCACTAGAGACTACAGTTCCTCTACCGACCACTAGAGGCTGCAGTTCCTCTACTGACCACTAGAGGCTACCAGTACCTCGACCACTAGAGGCTGCAGTTCCTCTACCGACCACTAGAGACTACACTAGAGGTGCAGTTCCTCTACCGACCGCTAGAGGCTTCCTCTATACCGAGGCTGCACTTCCTCTACCGACCTAGAGACTGCAGTTCCTCTACCGACCGCTAGAGGTTGCAGTTCCTCTATTGACCACTAGAGACTACAGTTCCTCTACCGACCACTAGAGGTTGCGTTTCCTCTATTGACCACTAGAGACTACAGTTCCTCTACCGACCACTAGAGGCTGCAGTTCCTCTACTGACCACTAGAGGCTACCGACCACTAGAGACAGTTCCTCTACCACTAGAGGCTGCAGTTCCTCTACCGACCACAGAGACTAGAGACTGCAGTTCCTCTACCGACCACTAGAGGTTGCAGTTCCTCTACCGACCACTAGAGACTACAGTTCCTCTACCGACCACTAGAGGCTGCAGTTCCCTCTATGACCACTAGAGGCTGCAGTTCCTCTAACTGACCACCTTAGAGGTTGCAGTCCTCTATGACCACTAGACTACAGTTCCTCTACCGACCACTAGAGGCTGCAGTTCCTCTACTGACCACTAGAGGACTACAGTTCCTCTACCGACCACTAGAGGCTGCAGTTCCTCTGACCACTAGAGGCTGCAGTTTCCTCTACCGACCACTAGAGACTACAGTTCCTCTACCGACACTAGAGGCTGCAGTTCCTCTACCGACCACTAGAGGCTTGCAGTTCCTCTACCGACACTAGAGAGGCTCAGTTCCTCTACCGACCACTAGAGGCTGCAGTTCCTCTACCGACCACTAGAGGCTGCAGTTCCTCTACCGACCACTAGAGGCTGCAGTTCCTCTACCGACCACTAGAGGCTGCAGTTCTCTACCGACCACTAGAGACTACAGTTCCTCTACCGACCACTAGAGGCTGCAGTTCCTCTACCGACCCTCTACTAGAGGCTGCGTTCCTTACTACTACGACCACTAGAGCTGCAGTTCCTCTACCGACCACTAGAGGCTGCAGTTCTTCTACCGACCACTAGAGGCTGCAGTTCTTCTACCGACCACTAGAGACTACAGTTCCTCTACCGACCACTAGAGGCGGCAGTTCCTCTACCGACCGCTAGAGGCTGCAGTTCCTTTACCGACCACTAGAGACTACAGTTCCTCTACCGACCGCTAGAGGCTGCAGGAACTGAGGCAGGATCTGAGCCAGAGTTCAGTTCGGTTCTTAGCCAGAGAGCTGATCTACCATCCAGCTGCTTCTGGATCTTTCAGGGCTGAGATTTAAAAAGAAGAACTGATGGAGCTTTTTCTTCTCAAACATCTGTTAAAAACCAACTCTGCTCCATCTTCAGCGTGAGACCTGGGATTTTACTGTAAATATGTGTATAATATTTGTGTGTGTGTTGTTCCTTTTTAATGTAATTAAATTCATTTTTAATTGCTGCTCTTTTATGACATTATTGTATATATCATTAAAATAGGTGTCTTTTTTTTTTGCATTGTTTTTATTATTTTAGTCCATTCTGTCATATATTATTGATTAAATATTTAGCACCCCCTGTACAGGGAGATCCTGCAGAACACACCAATCAATTCAAATCCTGTTTTGGTGTCAACATCAGGAAGAGGAGGTCTGGAAGGTCCACCACCACCGGGTTGGTGGAGGTCCAGACCTACAGGTCTCAGTTTATCTGACCGAGTGTAAAGAACCAGTTGTTTTGGTCCAAAGACCTGCTTCCTCGAGGGTATAAAAGTATAGTATAAAACTTTATTTGATATAAATGTCCCTAAATGGGTTCTTTTCCAACTAGAACTGTTCTGGGTTTGTTAGTGTCTGTGGGTGTTCGTTCAAGGACATATCTCAGGAATGTCTCTGGAATCTACACGGCCAATAGAATCAGTTCACAAACCCACCAGAGATTGTCCAATCAGAAGGAAGGAAATATTCTTGGTCTCCAGGATGGTGGCAGGTCGGGTTAGCTGGGGTTAGCATTTACCGCTAACAGAGACAATCCTAGGGATCATGTTCGTCTCGGAGTCTTATGAATCCAGTGGAGTTTTCCTGAATCTGGTTTCTGATGGTGAAACAGCAAAGAAGAGGCGGAGCCCAGAGTTGTTTTAAGCTCAGAGTCTGAGCTTTAAACCGCTAACAGTGTTGGTAGCATGTAGCAGCTGGTCGCTGGAGATGGCTTTGAGCTGCAACACGCCCCGTCATGAACATCACTGGACACGAGGCTAAATTTATTATTTGTATTATTATTATATGAAATGATCAATTTTGCAACATAAAATCACAGTTTTACTAAATTTTAGAGATTAAAAAAATATTTTTGTCGTGATATTAAAAAATTCAAGATTTTACACCAGAAATTCTTGATTTTAAAACAAAAAGTTACAATTACGCGAAATTACAGTTTCGCAGGAAAAAAGCATTTTTGATGTTTTTAGCTTTTTGGGTCGTCGTTGTTGGTTACGATGATGCCGGTTACGATGATGCCGGTTCCGATGATGTTACTGCGGTTACGTGGCTGCGGTTACGTGGCTGCGGTTACGTGGCTGCGGTTACTGCGGTTACGTGGCTGCGGTTACGTGGCTGCGGTTACGTCGCTGCGGTTACGTGGCTGCGGTTACGTCGATGCGGTTAGGTCGCTGCGGTTACGTCGCTGCGGTTACGTCGCTGCGGTTTCATCGCTGCGGTTACGTCGCTGCGGTTACGTCGCTGCGGTTTCGTCGCTGCGGTTTCGTCGCTGCGGTTACGTGGCTGCGGTTACGTGGCTGCGGTTACGTGGCTGCGGTTACGTCGCTGCGGTTACGTGGCTGCGGTTACGTCGCTGCGGTTACGTCGCTGCAATTACGTCGCTGCAATTACGTCGCTGCAATTACGTCGCTGCGGTTACGTGGCTGCGGTTACATTGCTGCGGTTACGTGGCTGCGGTTACGTCGCTGCGGTCACGTAGCTGCGGTCGCGTAGCTGTGGTCGTGTAGCTGCGGTCGCGTCGCTGCGGTTACGTCGCTGCGGTTACGTGGCTGCGGTTACGTGGCTGCGGTTACGTGGCTGCAATTACGTCGCTGCAATTACGTCGCTCCGGTTACGTCGCTGCGGTTACGTCGCTGCGGTTACGTGGCTATGGTTACGTCGCTGCGGTTACGTAGCTGCGGTTTTGTTGCTGCGGTTACGTCGCTCTTTCAA
>JAGFBZ010002266.1:0-28619 GCA_018398805.1 Hirundichthys speculiger
GACACCTAAAGTTTTAATCAGTCACCAAACCTCGCAGTAATGTAGCTGTACATGTCAGCATGATTGATTTATTTGAGAATTTTTGAGTAATGCTGTGAATTTCTATGAATATTTTTATGTGTTTCAGGATGCAGAGGAAGAGCAAGCGGTCCCAGGCCCAGAAGGTACGCTGGAGAAAACTGGACTTGGCTGATCCAGTTGTGGCTCGTCTCCTCAGCCAACAGCCGGCTGGCTCTCCATCTGCACAGGTATGTACCACCCCCCAACCCACCCTCCTCTTCCCAGACAATTAAGCCTTTTAAACTTATACCTACTCTATTCAGGATTACACAAATGCATTTAAGCTGATATAAAAAGGTCACAGATGTCACAAGATCCTAATATCTAAATTGTGTCAACAGAGACCATCACCAGTGAGACGTGTCTGGAGAGTCGAGGAAGCAGAATCCTTCTCTCCTGTGGCCAACAAGACCCCACCGACGAGTACACGGTGGTTCTTCATGGATGACCCCACACGTTCTCCAGCTAGAAAGGTACATCCTCACTAATGTTGACAGTGGTACTCTTTAATTATATTCTGACTTTATCTGTCTTTATTAATAAGAAAAGAGGGAACATTGACAAATATTTATTTTACTTCATGTGATGCTCTAATAAAAGTTCTTATTTTATAACTAATATGTGAAAACATTGTTACAGATCACCAAAGTCCAAACATCTCCACAGCTGGGAAACATCTGGATGAAGATCCCAGGCCCGTCCCACTCCTCATCTCCCCAGGTACAAACATGACATGCAGCATGACCTCCATCTTCAGAGTTATAAAGAAATGCAGCTTTAAATCGGATTAATCCTTTTTATGCAGATTTCTATCAAACTTAAATTGAAGTTTCTCTCTCATTAATTCACCATCACAATATTTTAGTTTAATTATCTTATTGTAGAAAGTTAGTTATGCTTGATGATGTTCTGCCAATACAATTTTCTTTTGTGTGTTGTGTTTGTATTTGTGATATGTTTTTGTTGCTTGTTTAGGAGCCTCGTGGAGAGGGTTTCTGCCATGCTTAGCCCCTGGCACAGCGAGTACCCAAAGATGCATTTCGTAGACATGAGTACCCACAGTAGTACAAATCTTGGGGTCAGGTAGTTTTTATGATTTTGTACTCCAAATAAGTATTGTTGTATTGTTCATCTTTGTCTTAACACTATTTTAAATATTTGTTCTGTTTTTTCTGACCGAGGTCATAGTACTGGTTACCGCCACGCTGTGCAGAGATGGCCGACTTCCCCGTTGTCAAGTGACCCAGGAGAAGTTGGAATTATCCCAGCTTTGTTGATGAGATTTTTCTGGTATAATGTAGTGGAGTAACAGAAAAGTGGTAATTAATGTGATTTGTAATCAATCCCTAATCAATGAAATGTGTGATTCTTGTCGATGATCAGAACCGATGATCAGAAAGATGTATTAATGATGTTGGAATAGATCTATGTTCGCTCTATGTCATAATTAACATTTCTCATAGAGCCAAGACAGTACTGTGAGCTGAGGTGAGCTGGCCGAGGGTCACTGTGTCACTGTGTGCCGCAATGGAATGAAAACAACGGCTATGTTTATCAAACAGGAGCAGAGATGGATGGATGAAAACTGAATAAGTTATTATATGGGGTTTTATAAGGTAAAATTCCCAAATGAAAATAATAATTAGCCCTGAGGATACTGCTAAAATAGAGGGGAAATAGATTGAACGAAGTATGAATTAAGGTTTGATAATTAGGCTACTTTTTGATTAAGAGAGAGGTGACTGGTTATCCCAAACAATTCTGCAGGCTCAGGACTACTGGAGACACAACAGAAAACAGGAGAGAGGGTCGTAAGTGTAAACATTAAAGTTACTTCGCCATACACAATACTGGGGCCAGGTGTCTGGGTTAAAGGCAAGGAGGGTGGCAGCTCAGAGTGGCCTTGGCGAAGTGGCTGTGCGCTTAGTGCAGAAGTATGGTGAATGAGCTTCAGGCTGCAGACTGCAGTTCATTACCAAATTCTGTTATTAAATACGAACCAATCAATCAATCAGTTTTGGAACATACATTGGTACGTAGATCGTTAGATAAGGGTTAGCTTTAGCTGATAAGCTTTAGCTTAACGAGCTATATGGCCAAGTAAACAAGGTAACCTTGGGGAGAGTCTGGTAATGGCATGATGTCATGATGATTAGGGGAACGCCCCTGCTGATCTGTAAACCTATGAAATCATTGTGGGACATGGCCTGTGAATTATGCATGATGTAAAGGAGGTATATGTAAAATTATGCATGTCTCTGTATATGTGAATAACCAATCAGAAGTGTCATGTGAGTTTGAGGGAAATTGTGTACGCATATGCAAATGTGAGAGAACCAATCAAGAGAGTGAAAGACCAAAAAGGGACATTTTGGGGCTGAAGCAGGCTGGACGAGAGAGAGAGAGAGAGAGAGAGAGAGAGAATGGCATAAAAAGAGAAGACAGAGAGAATTCGTGGTTCTTCCGTGGGGCGTCTTCGAAGAAGCAGGACTAGCTGGACCAAGGGAGCTGACCAACCATCGGAGGGAAAGACCTGAAGGATTTATTCCTCAAGAACAGAAGAAGACGCAGGAACGGATTAACCATTTTTCCAACACTTGAGGAATAGAATTGGAGTTTTTGGAATTACCCTAGCTCACTGCTAGCAAGGAGGAGGGGCGAATCAGAGTACCTGCAGGCCTGATCTTGTGAGCTCTCTCTCTCTCTGCAAGCGGCCTTGAACAACGCAAAGGCGCCATATTGCGTACCAGCCTGTCCTTGAACCAACTAGATGGATCGATCAGTAAGCCACAGCTTTAATTTGCCTTTTTATGTAGAATTAGAATTTGTATAACCAATCAATGCTGCTGCTTAACCTTGCTAATCTGCTTTAATAAATATAAAAACTATCATAAGACGTCGTTGTGGACATTACCTCTGTATTCACAAGTGTAATGACCTTGGTTATGCCTCTGCACTAGTAACTTAGATTCTTATTGGTTATTCTAGTCATAATATTGTCAAATATCCTTGCGGCTTGCTGTCCAAGCCATTAATTTATCCTAGCCGGTAACAAGAGCCCAGATCTTAAGAGGGGAGCTGCAAATTAACAGACGTGACTGATAGCTGGACTTTGAGCCAATTGGCTATTCCTCTTAGGTCAGTTATTGGGGGAAGCGGGGTATACGGCTGGAAGTTGCATGCAGTGAGAGCTAGGCGAATCCCCTCGACACCAGCTTAATAAGTTGAGGAAATCTTAGCGAGGTGAACCCCCCTAGACCGCAACTTCTTACCCGAAGAGATGGAGAGCTGGTCCCGGTGACAGACTCTGCTAGTCAGAGACTGAACCAAAACTGGGGGATCTAACACCGTTTACTGGGAAAAGTCACAAGTTGGTGGTTCCAGCTGAGTGTCCTAACAAGAAGGTATCGTTATTGAGCAGTTTCCCAGTAAAATGTGAAAAGTCAGGAATGAGTTCTGTTGTTAACTGCAGAATATTTGTGTGTTCTTGCAGTTTGTCTTCATCGTTGGTGACTCCCATCTACAAAACATTTCGCTTTCTTTGATTTAAAACATTTTTTTAATAGCAAATCTATGTTTAGCAATTTTTTTTTCTTCAAATCTAAACAATTTGAAATCTGACTTTTTTTTCACTGTCATACATGAAACAGTTGCTAAATCTAAATTTGTGCAGTTTAATGTTTGGTAAATCTTACAAATGTCATTTACAGTAGATTGAAAATAAATTTATGTAAAGATTCAGTGAGTCTCTGCATTTTCTTTCAATAATTCTTAACCTCTGAATGAAAATCAGTAATGAAGACACATTAAAATGCTAATTTTAGAAGGTATTGTTTTATCTAGGGATGCACGATAACTGGTTTTTAAAACCGATACCGATAACCGATAACTTTCAGCTCCTAATGGCCGATACCGATACCGATACCGATAACCAATAACACACACATATACTTAAGATCATTACATCAATACTATGAACAAAATCAAAAATAGTTTTGACTTTTTACATGAACAGATATTTATTTTTTCCAATGAAAAACTATTGGCAAGCCTGGCCACCCCAGTGGCGCAGTGGTTAGGGCAGGCGGCCATATACAGAGGCTACAGTCCTCATGCGGCTGGTCGTGAGTTCGATTCCCGGCTCGGTGACTCTTTCCTGGTGTCTTCCCCATTCTCTCTGCCCCCCTTCCTGTCTCTCTACTTTCAATAAAGGCCACTAGAGCCAAAAAAATCTTTAAAAAATTTTTAATCTCATTAAGCTTTAAAAGGAATCTGGAAAAAAAATAAAGGCTCCTTGAACTGAGGAATACATGCATCAAATTACAAATGAAAAGAAACCATAAAGGATTTGGCTTGTGGTTCCATTAAATTACCTAATTAAAGATGAGGTTAGGTTTTATTTTTATCTCATGAAGGATGAGAGGGGAGGGGAGGGGGGGAGAGGAGAGCTGCTGCTGGCTTGCGCATGTTAGCATTAGCTTCCGTTAGCGCAATTTCAAAATTCCATGGAAGCGTGTTATGTTGTAGGTGGCCGATCGGGTTTTACGTATTAAAGTTTATGCTTGTGCTTCCCTCCTCGTAGAATTCGCTCGGAGGATTCGTCACAAATAACCACCAAACTATCTTCTTCTGAAACTTAAACGAAGTTACGCGACGCCATATTTGTTGTGATCAGCACAATGCATGCTGCATTCAAGCTGTAACGTAAATTCCGACGTTTCCTCATTTGCTAGTCGTTATTTCAGCCTTTTCTATTTTTTCTTTTTTTATGTATAACATGTGGGAGAATACTGCAAATATCAATTCAAGTCCGCAACTACCAAAATTATGACCGAGTTAACGAGTTGTTATCTGGCATGAGGGGGTATTCTTGATTTTCCTTATTGAGTAATCGTATTTCTGATTATGCTGACGTTACTTGAACATAACATTCACTGCCGCTCTTTCAAGGCTCAGAGGGAGCGAAGCACTGCCGTGTTGACAAAAATATATATGTTATTGGGGCTATTCGTAGTGATATCGGACCTATCGGGATGACGTCATAATTTCCTGTTATCGGCCCGATAGTTATTCTCACTGCCACTGCCGTTAATCACTGGTTCAAATTAATTTAATTTAAAGTATTTTTCATTTTTCATTTTCATTCATTTCTTTAGCTTCTTTAGCTTATTAGCTTCTTAGCATGGCTTTCTTCTTCTCCCTTGTTTTCCCCCTCCCGCTGCTCAGTGTGTGAAATGTTCAGTCAGTTATTCCTCTGCCTCCTTTAGCGAGAGTGGTAAATGCATAAAGTGTAGTTTATTCATAGATTTGGAGGCAAGGCTCAGTGAGCTAGAGGCTCGGGTCCATCAACTAGACCGTAGTCCGTCAGATGCAATAGGTAGCCAGGCTAACGTAGCGGCCTAGAGTAGCTGCAGCTAGCTGTTCCCTTGCAGCACCTGAGCAGCCGGCCAGTCAGGGCAGCTGGGTGATGGTTCGAAGGAGGCGTAGCCCAAAACAAAGGCACGTGGATCACCATCACTCGCTTCACATATCAAACCATTTTTCCCCACTCAGCGACACACCTGCTGAGAAACCCACCCTGCTGATTGGCGACTCTATAGTCCGGTATGTGAGGCCGGCAGCCACGACCATAGTCAGGTGTATCCCAGGAGCCAGAGCCGGCGACATCGAGGCAAATTTGAAGCTGCTGGCAAAGAGTAACCGTAAGTACAGTAAAGTTATCATACATGTTGGCACTAATGACACCTGGCTATGCCAGTCGGAGGTCACTAAAGTTAATATTGAGTCGGGGTGTAATGTTGCAAAGAGCATGTCGGACTCTTCTCTGGTCCCCTTCCTTATTTGACCAGTGATGATATGTTTAGCCGCATGTCATTGCTCTGTCACTGGTTGTTGTGGTGGTGTCCAGCAAACAATGTGGCCTCTATTGACAATTGGCCGTATTTTTGAGGAAGCCTGGTCTAATTAGAAGAGACGGCATTCATCCCACCCGGGATGGTGCAGCTCTTATTTCTAGGAATTTGGCCGATTCTCTTAGACGCTCCCCCTGACAATCCAGGGTGGAGGGCAGGATGCAGAGCTGCAGTCTGACATGCTTCTCTGCTGCTTCTTGAGGACCGCCCCCGACCACTAAAAATAGAAAAATCAACCATGTAGCTGCTAATGTTGACATGATGCAGATCAAAAACATAGAATTGGTGTCAATTCTCTGTCCTCCAAAAGTCTACTTAGCACGCTGTGATAGTGGCGTTAACCAAAAAAATTTGATAAAAATAAAAACTGTCAGACACGTGGAGCCAAGAGAACTTGTAATTAGATGTGGACTACTGAATGTGAGATCTCTTGGCTCTAAGTCTCTGTTAATCAATGATCTTATTACTGAGACTCGTTGCGATGTCTTCTGTTTATTAGAAACATGGCTACAAGAGGGAGAGTATGTGAGCTTAAATGAGGCTACGCTACCAGGTTATGTTAATTATCATATTCCCCGGAGTACGGGTCGAGGTGGAGGAGTAGCAGCTGTCTACAACTCCAGCCTACAAGTAAAAACAAAACGTATGTAATTATAATACATTCGAAAGCCTCACACTAAGTCTAACTTTTCCAAACTGGAAATCAGAAAAGCCAGTCTTTTTGGTGGTAGTGTACCAGCCACCTGCTGGTGCTTATCTGGAGTTTCTGTCTGAGTTCTCAGATTTTTCAGCTGGTTTAGTGCTCAGCTCAGACAAAGTCATCATAGTGGGGTGACTTCAACATTCATATGGATGTTGACAGTGACGCTTTAAATTAGCCTTTACATCTCTCTTAGATTCATTGGGCATCTCACAAAAAGTGAAAGAACCGACTCACTGCTTTAATCACATTCTGGATCTGGTTCTCAACTATGGTATAGGTACTCATCACCTGTTAGTGTCGCCGCTGAATTCTCTTCTCTCGGACCACTTTTTTGTTACATTTGAGTTCAGCATTTGTGGCATTAAAACAGGAAATAAAACATGTCATTACAGCAGATGCCTTTCTGAAGATGCTGTGAATAATTTTAAGAAGGTCATTCTCTCTCATCTCCCTATAGTGGAATATGATAGAATAGCTGAGGGCAACAACCTGAATTTTACTCTGGCAGATATTGATTACCTTGTTAACAATACTGCCGATATGTTACATTCAGCCCTGGATGCGGTCGCTCCTCTGAGGAAGAGGGTTTCTTATCTTAGGAGCTGAGCTCCCTGGTATAATTCACATATTCGCATGCTGAAGCAGAATGCATGTAAAATGGAAAGGAGGTGGTACACCTGTAAATCTGTGGACTCCCATCGTGCCTGGAAAAATAGTTTAATAGTCTACAAAAGAGCCCCACGCAGTGCTAGAACATCTTATTATTCTTCGGTAATAGAAGAGAACAAACATAACCCACGTTTCCGGTCAACACTGTAGCCAGGCTGACAAATAGTCATAACTCTGTTGGTCCATGCATTCCTGCTACTCTATGAGCTTTTTTAGCGGGAAAATAATCAAAATTAGAGATGAGATTGGCCAGGCCCAACTGTCGACGGCCGTGGATGTCCCTGCAGCTTCGTTGATTTCTTCTGTTTTTGATTTGACTCTGGACTGTTTTTCTCCTGTGGGCCTCTCTGAGTTGACCTCAACTATCAGTAAAGCTAAACCATCTACATTCCTGTTGGATCCCATCCCAACTCGGCTGCTCAAAGATGTTATGTCCTCTATTGGTGAATCAATTTTGGATCAGATTAACCTATCTCTACAATTAGGATATGTACCACAGATTTTTAAGGTTGCAGTCATTAAACCTTTGCTCAAGAAACCATCTCTTGATCTGGACATCTTTGCAAACTATACACCAATATCCAACTTTCTATCTATCTCTAAAATTCTGGAAAAAATAGTTGCTAGCCAGTTGGAAGAACACCTGCATAGAAATGATCTATTTGAGGTCTTTCAGTCAGGGCTTAGAACTCATCATAGCACAGAAACTGAGCTGATTAGAGTCTCCAACGACCTCCTCATGGTCTCAGACAATGGATTAGTTTCTGTCCTTGTTCTGCTGGACCTCAGTGCTGCTTTTGATACAGTTGATCACGGCCTTTTGCTGCATAGATTAGAGCACACTGTTGGAATTAAAGGGACAGCATTAGGCTGGTTTAAGTCATACTTATCTGACAGGTTCCAGTTCGTCCATGTTAATGACGTTTCTTCTACACGGACTAGGGTCTGCTATGGCGTCCCACAGGGTTCAGTTCTGGGACCAATCCTTTTCACTTTATACATGTTGCCCTTGGGAAAAATTATCCAGAGCCATGGCATAAACTTTCATTGCTACACTGATGATATGCAGCTGTACTTATCTATGAAACCAGTGGAAACAAAACCTTTGGCTAAACTTCAAGGGTGTCTAAATGACATTAAGTCCTGGATGTCCTCTAACTTTTTGCTTCTAAACTCGGATAAAACAGAGGTTATTGTCTTTGGTCCCAAACACCTGAGGAATGGATTAACTGGGTTTACGCTGGCTTCCAGCACGGTTGTGAAAAACCTTGGAGTCATTCTTGATCAGGATATGTCATTTAAGCAGCATATTAATCAGGTTTGCAAGACTGCCTTTTTTCATCTCCGAAATATTGCCAAGATTAGGAGCATCCTCTCCCAGGGTGATGCTGAAAAATGAATCCATGCGTTTGTCAGTTCTAGACTGGATTATTGCAATGCGTTGTTTGCAGGATGACAAAAAAACTCGCTGAATATCCTCCAATTGATCCAGAACGCAGCAGCGAGGGTGCTGACAAGAATCCGCAAGCGAGATCACATCTCTCCTGTGTTAGCCTCCCTCCATTAGCTTCCCATGAAATTTTGAATTGAGTTTAAAATTCTGCTTCTCACATATAAGGCCCTTAATGGCCTAGCTCCGCGCTATTTACAAGACTTGATAGCACGTTATGCTCCTAATAGAGCTCTCTGCTCTCAGAGTGCAGGATTACTCGTCATTCCTAGAATATCTAAAAGTAGGTTTGGAGGACGGGCCTTCTGCTACCAGGCACCATTTTTATGGAACCAACTACCAGTTTGGGTTCAGGAGGCTGACACCATCTCCATCTTTAAAACTAAATTGAAAACATTTTTGTTCAGTAAAGCCTACAGTTAGTCTAATCCAGGGGTGTCCAGCTCCAGTCCTCGAGGGCCGCTGTCCTGCATGTCTTTGTGTTTCGTGCTTCAGCGCACCTGATTCAAATGAATGGATCGTTAACTGACTTGTGCAGACCTGGATGACAAGCTGATTATGATTCTTTCATTAGAATCAGGTGTGTTGTGTCAGAGAAACCTCTAAGACATTCAGGACAGCGGCCCTCGAGGACCGAGTTTGGACACCCCTGGTCTAATCTATAGTGTGTAGGGGCTAATAGTTATAGCCATAGTTGTAGTAGCTCAGACTAGAGTAAGCTTGTTTTAATCACAGTTTCATCATAGCTATGCTGCTATAGGCCTACGCTGCAGGGGGACATCAACATGATCTGCTGAGTGGTGTCTCTGCCGCTTTTCTCCTTTTCCTTCCCTTTCCTCCTCCAATGTTCCATGATTACCCTTAAAACTTATCTGGTTTTTTAAGGCCTTATCCTAAATTTTAGAGTTGTAATTTCATATCCAGATAGACAATGACATCTAACTACATACATACTGATACACACACATTCACACTACAGTACATACTACATATACTTCACGTGCACATTCACACACACACAGTGCATCCTGAGAACACCCAGATACCCCCACCATGCTGCACTCTGACACCAAACCCACCTGAGCCCATTAAAAGGGATTTTGGGTTGTCAGGTGGCCAAAGACTATTCTGAGTTTGTGCTGGTTCTGTCAGACTTAAGATTTATCAACTTGCACTACATCTGCACTTATCCCATGTGTTAACCAAAACTTGACCAGAAAATAATATGATCAAATGAAAATAACAGTGTTATCACAATATTATCACAAAAATTGTTTTACTGACTAATTTGGTTAGGATTCAATTGTACTGTACCGTCTTCTTCCGCTTATCTGAGGTCGGGTCGCGGGGGCATCAGCCGGAGTAAGGAAGCCCAGACCCCCCTCTCCCCGGCCACTTCCTCCAGCTCCTCTGGGGGGATCCCAAGGCGTTCCCAGGCCAGCCGAGAGACATAGTCCCTCCAGCGTGTCCTGGGGTCTTCCCCGGGGTCTCCTCCCAGTGGGCCGTGCCCGGAACACCTCACCAGGGAGGCGCCCAGGAGGCATCCTAACCAGATGCCCGAGCCACCTCATCTGGCTCCTCTCGATGCGGAGGAGCAGCGGTTCTACTCTGAGCCCCTCCCGGATGACCGAGCTTCTCACCCTATCTCTAAGGGAGAGCCCGGCCACCCTGCGAAGGAAGCTCAGGATTCAATTGTACAGGACAGATATGACACTAAGTAAAAATTACGACAGGAAACATATAGTGCAGATATATACTTCACAGTGGATATTTTATTATATTAAATTTCTTTTGCATAGTTTTTAATATATACTCATTCTGAATTCCAAGAATTCCAAAAATTTTTGGTTAATACTTTTTTTAGAAGCACCGTTCCAAAAAAGGTGGGATGCTGTGTAAAATGTAAATAACATAACAACGTTTGTATACTGTTTGTATTTGTATACAAACGTTGGTGTCCTTTTTTGCACTCTGCATCCACCTGGGGCTAAAAACTCAGTTTGTTATTGATCACAGTACCAAGATATTTGTACTGCTAGATCACTTTCATTGCCTAATCATCCAACATGACAAGTGAGATGAGAGTTCTGAAATCAATACACATTTGAATTGAATTGAATTGAATTGAAAATACTTTATTAATCCCTTGCGGGAAATTCTTTCGTTGCAGTGCTCCATCCTATAAAAACAAAAATACTCTGCATATAAAATAAGTAAATTAACACTTTAAATACTACACCTTACCAAGAATTAAATATATAAGAATAACAAATTAGACAAAATAACTCTGGCCCACATGTGCAAGTCCCAATATACAAAAAATTACAAAAAATTACAAATTAGGGATTTCAAAATACCCTGTCTAATAGTAAAAGAAAAAACAAAAAAAAAAAAGAAAGTTTTTTAAATGTAATATTAAAAAGGATGACTTGCACCAGTCTATAAACTCATTCAGAACAGGACTGTGCTACTGAGTCTACTGAGGAGGGGGGGCACAGTCTTCTAAAAACTTGATAATGCGGCGCCGGTTTTTATAGCTACGATATTCATTTGCATATAAAACAGATAAAAGAGGGGAGAGGACACAGCCCAGAAGAGACAGTGGAAGAGAAAAGGACATATGAGAAAACATAGTTTACCCTTTCCCCTGCGATGTTGAATTTATATCTCTAAAACAGTGAGCAATCACTATCTGTGATCAAAAATTTTAATATAATTGCTACCTGTAATATAAGGGAAGTCAAAAAGCCATGTAGAGAATTATTTTTTAAAAACACATTTTCATTTTCCTTCCAAACAACACAATATAACAAATCATCCCATTTTCTCTCACATTACAATAGTGTATAAAAACTTTGTTAAACATTATGTTAAACAAGATTATGTAATTTTTAATATGTTTAACAAAAGCCAGGAGATCATTCTGCACTTTGTTAAATGAATTATTGCATAGGCAATAATGATGCTAAAAGTTTGCTTTGTTAAAACTGTACTTTGGAAAGCAGTTGACTGGCCCACGTGTTAAACAGATATTTCTAGCTGGCTTCAAGGTGGCAACACATCATAAATATGTATGTACCTTAGGTGCTCATGGAAAGCAATAAGACATCATCATTGCAGAGATCACCCTGCTGTCACTCCCCTCTGCCGAGCCCATTAATAAACACTGACAATCGGAGCCCTTGACCTACCCCTGGCATCCTGGAGCTTAAAATGAAAGGAGCATTCCTATTCCTCTGATGCCCCTAAACACCCCCCTTTTTTCAGGTTCATTTAGCCTATTCTTGGCATTCAGACTGAACAGGCAACAGTTTCTCTCATTTCCATAACCAATTTTCTGGAGCAAAATATTTCAAAATCATCAAGACTCAATCTTTCCTTGTGCCAATCATGCTGAAATAAATAAATAGATAATAAGCAATACATTTAGACTTAAATAGCAGGGAAAAAAACAAATACTGTACTGTATAATTAAATTGAAAATGCATGTATAGAAGACGAAAATGAACTATTAGAAGCCTGACTGTAAAATTTGTGTCATGGATCTGTGTGTGCATCTCTTGCTGTGTGTGTGTGTATATATATATATATATATCTATATATATATATATATATATATATATATATATATATATATATATATATATATATATATGTGTATATATATATATATATATATATATATATATATATATATATATATATATATAGTGTATATATACAGATATATTACAGTCATGGAAAAAATTATTAGACCACCATTTTTTCTTCACTTTCTTGTTCATTTTAATACCTGCTACGACTAAACGTCATTATGTGACTAAAACAGACAGAAAAGAAAACACTGAATGCATAAAAGCAGTGTTTTTTGGCAGTACAACGCCCATATCTATTGATGTAAAAACTTAAGTGATTTAGGTTATAATCAAGAAAACCATGGAAAATGGCAAGATATCAGCTCTTAACCACAAAGATTGCTCATAAGAGTTTTTTTTTATCGTTATGTTTGTCCAAACAAATGTACCTTTAGTTGTACCAGGCATTAAAATGAACAAGAAACTGAAAAAAGAAGGGTGGTCTAATATTTTTTTCCATGACTGTATATGTGTGTGTGTATGTATGTATATATATATATGTGTATGTGTATATATATTGTCTATCTATATATGTATATGTGTATATATATGTGTATATCTATATATCTATGTCTATCTATGTATGTATGTATGTATGTCTGTCTGTCTCTCTCTCTCTGTCTCTCTCTGTCTATCTCTATATCTCTCTCTATATGTCTATATCTATCTCTCTCTCTCTCTCTCTCTATCTCTCTCTATCTCTCTAATCCTGTCTATGTCTGTAGTGGGATCCCATTTAGGGATTGGTCACCGCCTGCTGGCGTTCTAGTCAATATAGGAAACTGCTGATTATCTGCACCTGTTACGCTGGGCTGGTGCTTTCTCATTCTGCTGGAGATCGAGACGGTGATTGTCTCCCCCGATTGTCTGTAAACTGGCTGCGTTGGTATGTTGCCTTGGTATTTTACACACTATTTACAGCAATATTTATCATTTTTCTAATGATTCATACTGCAATAGGTTCCCATAATAAGCTGCTTTGGGGTAAAAGGCTTCCTCCGACTCGGTTGAACCTGTCTCTGATCGGTGGGTTCATCAGTCTCTCTCGCTGTCTGGATGTTTGCATTTCGGCAGCTCATTCCATGTAGCTCTGCGCCTTTTTTTTTTTTTATATAGACACAGAGGACCCGGCAGTTACTGGCTTGTACCAGAGGACCCAGGCAGGTGCCTATTTCAAGCGGGGAGGACAGACGCACTCTCGTGCAGTAACAAACAGCGGAGACTCTGCCTCCGGCCGTACGCTGACTACCACTGCCGTCCCGCCCTGAGTCTTGGCTTATAGGCCACAAAAGAGGTTTTTACCCCTCAGCGCCGTCTGACAGGCGACTCTAAGGATCTGGATTTGAGTCAGCTCAAGGATTAATTCCCTTTGTGCTTTGTGGATTTTTTTGCATTACTGGTTTTAGTTTTTTTTTATTTTCTTTAAACTGTTTTTTTAACGTTTTTTCTTGTGTTGCAGCTGGGCTTCCTCCCCATTGGTGGACAGGCTCTTGGTGGTGGCATCTCCCTTTTGTTTGCTGTGCGCATGTGACCAACACAAACTGGAGATGAGGTGGCACGGAGTGTGAGCTTTATTTGGTGGGGTGATTTTGTTTATTTCTTTTGGAGACAACCTTGCTTTTGATGCCTGTTCACACCCAGTAAGTCCAGCTGCATTTTATTTCTCTTAGTTTGGTCTTATATTCTTTTTTTTCTTGTTTTAAAATAAACACTTTCTTAAACGGAACCTGTATGTCTCCATTGTATGAACGGACTTGAGTGCTTTTTTTCAGAGGCAGATTTTCCTTGGGGTGTAATTCCCCAAGGTGGCGTTGTCGAACTCTAAAAAGACTTACCACTTGCCACATTTTGGCGTTGGTCGGCAGGATCTTACTTAAGTGGACACTCATTCCGTTTTTCTTTTTCTCTTCAAGAAAGTGTATTTTTAATCTGTGTTCTTGTGTATGTAATATTGTCTTATATATTTTTTTTTTTTTGGTCTAGGGGGCAAGACGGCAGTAGGAACTGTGATTCTGTGGTGAGTACAGGTCATCATGGAGGGAGAGCTGCAGGAACTAAGAAATTTGGTTGCTCAATTAAAAGCTGATAATGAGAGACTGCAGCAAGAGCGTGCCTCTACTTCTTCTGCTGGTGATGTGCCTTCTGCCTCCTTTGTGCCACTCCCTGGTACTTCTACTAATCTTCCTGTTATGGAGAGATTGGTGTTTATTCCTCGTGATAGGAAATGTCCTATGTTTAGGGGGAAGGTTGGTATGAGCTTGCATGACTGGGTTGAGGAAGTGCAGGCATGCATGAGAGCACGACATTTGACAGCTGACGAACAGGCATTTTTTTTTTTTGTTCGACCATTTGGAGGGGGAAACACGTGAGGAGATCAGATATCGATCTGCTGCTGAGCGTTCTGACCCCAAGAAAATCTTGGCTGTGTTGGAGGATCTGTATGGGTGCACAGATTCTTGTGGCCCTGCAGGAGGCATTTTTTTCCCGAAAGCAGCATGAAGGTGAATCTCTGCTAGAATACTCCCTAGCTTTAATGAACCTGATGGAGAAGGTTAAGCAGCGTGCACCAGGTAACATTCCAAACTCTGAAATTTTACTCAGAGATCAGTTCATCGAACAGGTATTGGATGGTACGCTCCGCCGCAAATTAAAACAGTTTGTTCGCAGACGTCCTGCCTCCACCTTGCTTGATGTCAGGGGGGAGGCTCTCCAGTGGGAGCGTGAGGGTTTGTCTAATATGCAAGCCAAACCTGGTCATGCAGTAGTGGGCATCCAATATGGTGTACAAGGAACTCCTTATGGAGCATCACCAGCTCAGGTAACAGAGATTGGTGAAGTGATGGAACTGTTGAAACTCCAGCAGGAGCAGCTGAATATGCTCACTGACAGCATTGCCCGTTTGCAATACTCTAAACCACACGGTCCTTCACATAACTCAGTAAACAGGCCTATTGTATGTCGGCGGTGCAACCAACCAGGTCACTTCCCCAGTGACTGTGATGGGGAGCGTGTTCCATCTCACCTCCGCTCCTCTCGTGGTTCTCAGCAGCTTGGCAGGCAGTCACAGTCGGAAAACTAGCACCCACTGAATTGTCGGGCCACTGTTCGGGTGGGGTGTTGCTTGGTCCACAAAATGCATCTAATGGGGACGTTGCCAATCTGGTTTCATCCTGCCCGCATGTAGATGTGGAGATGGAAGGCATCAAAGTCCCATGTCTTGTAGACACATGCTCTATGGTATCTACAATTTCTGAAAGTTTTTTTTGTGAGTATTTTAAACCATGGGGCCAGGAGAGACTCCAGTCCTGCCACTGGTTACAGCTGAGAGCAGCTAATGGATTGGCTATTCCTTACATTGGCTACTTGGAGCTGAACCTCAAGCTCTGTGGGAAAGTGATGCCCCGTTGTGGTGTACTGGTGGTTAAAGATCCCTCTGGGGATTCTCCCAAGATGCCTGGTGTTCTTGGAATGAATGTCATCCGTAAGTGCTATGCTGAGCTCTTTGGGCAATATGGTGTAGGTCTATTTGAAACGCCTGTTATTTTGGAAGCCCCAAAGGCTGTATTTCAGGCTTTACAGGACTGCCATCGAGCCGTTACCGCTGCACTGCCTGAACTGATAGGTCAGGCAAAGGTAAGAGGAAAAAAGGAATGTCGAATACCAGGTGGGGTCATGAAAATTGTTGCTGCTACATGCTCTCAGAAGTTTTCTAGTGGTACTATTCTGTTTGAGCCATTGGACTCTGTTTTGCCTGCTGGGTTATTGGCATCCCCTGCCTTGGTGAAGGTAGTGAAGGGTACAGCCTACATACCGGTTGTTAATGTGGGTTCCAGTACAGTGTGGCTTCACCCTCACACTGTGTTAGGTACATTGAATGGAGTGAATGTGGTCAGCCTTCCACCAGGAGTGACGGAGGTGCCATCTGAGATAGCCACTGTGGCATCCCAGAGTCTTTCACCTACTATAGCAGAGCAGATTAGTGAAATAGATCTGTCTCGGCTACCTGTTGAAGAGCAGGATGGGGTGAAAGATCTTCTGGCTAAATATACTTCAGTCTTCTCAGCCCAGGATGGTGATTTAGGTTGTACCAACCTAATTTCACATGACATCCCCTTGTTGGACGACACTCCGGTGAAACAACGCTATAGGCGCATCCCCCTTGTGACTATGAACTGGTGAAGAAGCATATTAATCAGCTCCTGCAGACACAAGTAATTAGAGAGAGTAGCAGTCCATATGCCTCCCCCATTGTCCTTGTGAGGAAAAAGGACGGCACCTTGCGCATGTGTGTTGATTATCGTCAGCTAAATGGCAAGACAAGAAAGGATGCTTTTCCTCTGCCCCATATTGAGGAGTCTCTGGATGCGCTCACAGGTGCATGTTGGTTCTCAACAATGGATTTGGCCGGTGGGTATAATCAGGTCCCTGTTACTGAAAGTGATAAACCTAAGACCGCCTTCTGCACTCCCTTTGGCCTGTTTGAATGGAACAGGATGCCCTTTGGGCTTTGCAATGCCCCAAGCACTTTTCAGAGATTGATGCAATGCATCTTTGGTGACCAACAGGGTCAGAGTCTTCTCCTTTACCAAGATGATATTGTGGTCTTTTCATCTACAGTTGAGCAAAACTTGGAGAGGTTGGAGGTTGTGCTAGGGCGGCTCCAACGAGAAGGCCTCAAGGCAAAGCTCTCCAAGTGCTCCTTCTTCCAACCAGAGGTGAAATATTTGGGTCATGTTATTTCTGCCGCTGGTGTTGCTACTGATCCTGGTAAGATTGAGTCTGTGGCTAACTGGCAACCTCCCAATACTGTATCAGAGCTGTGCTCCTTTCTGGGATTTGCTAGCTATTACAGGTGCTTTGTGGAGGGCTTTGCTAAACTGGCTGCACCTCTACACCGCCTTGTTGCTGAGCTGGGAGGTAAGCCCCAGAGGGGTGCTGGGCAGTGTTTGTCTGACGCATGGTCTGACCAATGTCAGCAAAGTTTTGATGCCTTGAAGACCAAGCTGACCTCAGCACCAGTTCTTGCCTATGCTGACTTCTCATTACCTTTCATACTTGAAGTGGATGCAAGCTTTGGTGGTTTGGGTGCAGTGCTCTCTCAGGAGCAGGAAGGAAGGGTTAGGCCTATAGCCTACGCAAGTCGAGGACTAACGCCCCCTGAAAGAAATATGCAGAGCTACAGCTCTATGAAGCTGGAGTTTTTGGCCCTTAAATGGGCCATGACTGAGAAGTTCCGGGAATACTTGTTGGGTCACAAGTGTATTGTCTTCACTGACAACAATCCCCTGAGCCATCTTGCATCTGCCAAGCTTGGAGCCACAGAGCAGCGCTGGGCTGCACAGCTTGCTGCTTTTGACTTTGAGGTCAAGTATAGATCGGGAAGAAGTAATGGTAATGTGGATGCTTTGTCACGCCAGCACCCACCCGATCAGCAGGTGCTGGGAGCCTTGCTTCCTGGCACTTCTTTGCCTAGATTACTTCAGCAGGCTTTGTATTCCAAGGATGTTGAAGCTATGCAAGCTGCTGTTACAGTCTTGCCCCAACACACCTTGACAGACATTTCTGCTCTACAAGAAGCTGACCCAGTTATTCAAGAAGTGTGTCGCTTCTGGAAACAGAAATGACGGCCCAATTATGAGGAACGGAAGCAAATGTCTCATGCTGCTGTAGTACTCTGCCGGCAGTGGGATCGGCTGGTTGAAAAGAAGGGGGTCCTCTATCGCAAGATCTCCCGCCCAGATGGTGCAGAAACAGTGCTGCAATTGCTGTTGCCGGCTGGTTTAATAAAGGAAGTCCTGACAAGTGTTCATCAGGAACACGGGCATCAGGGCACTGAAAGGACATTGGGCCTTTTGCAGTCACGGTGCTACTGGCCGGGCATGTCTTCTGACGTGACACAGTGGTGTCAGTCCTGTGAACGGTACCAGGTTGCCAAGGATACTCGGACTGCTGCCCCTAGTTTTATGGGTCATCTGCTGGCTTCCTGTCCAAATGAGATTCTTGCCATTGATTTTACTGTGTTGGAACCCACCCATAGCGGATTGAAAAATGTGCTTGTGATGACGGATGTCTTCAGCAAGTATACTTTAGCCATCCCCACTCGTGACCAGAGGGCCTCTACTGTGGCCAATGTGTTGGTTAATGAGTGGTTTTACAAGTTTGGGGTCCCTGTTAGGATCCATTCGGATCAGGGTCACAATTTTGAGAGTGCTTTTATCCAACAGCTCTGCAACTTGTATGGGATTGAAAAATCCCGGATCACCCAGCAGGAAATGGCCAATGTGAGCGGTTCAATCGAACACTGCACAACTTGCTCTGCGCACTCTTCCTGTTACCAGGAAACGGGATTGGCACTCATGTCTGCCCCAACTGTTGTATTGTTACAATACCACACCTCATCAGTCTACTGGAGAATCTCCCTCTTTTCTTCTTTTTGGACAAGAACCTAGATTACCCATTGACTTTCTTCTGGGTAAGGTTCAGGACCCTGTCAGTGGAAGTGTTCAGGATTGGATTCAGGAGCATCAAGCTCGTCTGCAAATGGCCTTTGATGGGGCTCGGGAGCGGCTACAATTAGCTGCTGACAGCAAAAAAAGAAATCATGATCGGCATGTAAAAGAGGTTCCATTCAAAAAAGGACAATTGGTGTTGGTGCGGGACTTTAGTGCTAAAGGGCGCCATAAGGTACAGGATAAGTGGGGGTCAGTTGTGCATGAAGTCCTCAAAGCTCCAGAGCAAATGGGTGCGGTGTACACGGTGGCACCAGGTGGAGACCCAGCAAAAGCCAGACAGCTTCATCGATCTTTGCTAAAAGCGGCTATTGGCATGGAGCCCCCTGAGCAACTGCCTGAAAACCCCCCATTCGCTGACAATCCAGAATCTGAGATGTCGGATGAGGAGGACTTGTTTGTGAGACAGGACGCTTCCCATGAAGGTTTGAATGCTTCACCTGCACGAACACCTGTAAATGCCCGACCACTTCCTCCTGCACCACCCCATCACATTGCCAATCTTGGTGAGTTGGCCCCCATTGTGCTGGATCCATCCTTGGCCCCTTCACCTGTGAGTAGTTCAGACTCAATGGATCAGATTGGTAAGTCTAGTATTGTGCGTAGAACTACGAGGCAAACAGCTGGTCAACACCGTAATGTCCATCACCTTCCAAGGTCAGTGGAGAGTGCACCATGGCGAGATGCTGCACACTCCGATCCAACCTCCAGCTCTGTGATGGCTTTCTTTAGGCCATGGCATTAGTGGCATTGGCAGTCCATCGTCGGGACACCGATGCAAAAAGGGGGGGGTAGATTGTAGTGGGACAGCTATCCACCTGATTAGATCCAGGTGTGATCCCATTTAGGGATTGGTCAACGCCTGCTGGCGTTCTAGTCAATATAGGAAACTGCTGATTATCTGCACCTGTTACGCTGGGCTGGTGCTTTCTCATCATTCTGCTGGAGATCGAGACGGTGATTGTCTCCCCCGATTGTCTGTAAACTGGCTGCGTTGGTATGTTGCCTTGGTATTTTGCACACTATTTACAGCAAATATTCATCATTTTTTTCTAATGATTCATACTGCAATAGGTTCCCATAATAAGCTGCTTTGGGGTAAAAGACTTCCTCCGACTCGGTTGAACCTGTCTCTGATCGGTGGGTTCATCAGTCTCTCTTGCTGTCTGGATGTTTGCATTTCGGCAGCTCATTCATGTAGCTCTGCGCCTTTTTTTTTATAGACACAGAGGACCCGGCAGTTACTGGCTTGTACCAGAGGACCCAGGCAGGTGCCTAATTCAAGCGGGGAGGACAGACGCCCTCTCGTGCAGTAACAAACAGCGGAGACTCTGCCTCCGGCCGTACGCTGACTACCACTGCCGTCTTGCTCTGAGTCTTGGCTTATAGGCCACAAAAGAGGTTTTACCCCTCAGCGCCGTCTGACAGGGGACTCTAAGGATCTGGATTTGAGTCAGCTCAAGGATTAATTCCCTTTGTGCTTTGTGGATTTTTTTGCATTACTGGTTTTAGTTTTTTTTTTTTTTTTCTTTTAAACTGTTTTTAACGTTTTTTTCTTGTGTTGCTGCTGGGCTTCCTCCCCATTGGTGGACAGGCTCTTGGTGGTGGCATCTCCCTTTGTTTTGCTGTGCGCATGTGACCAACACAAATTGGATGAGGTGGCACGGAGTGTGAGCTTTATTGGTGGGGTGATTTTGTTTATTTCTTTTGGAGACAACCTTGCTTTTGATGCCTGTTCACACCCCCAGTAAGTCCAGCTGCATTTTATTTCTTAGTTTGGTCTTATATTTTTTTTTTTTCTTGTTTTAAAATAAACACTTTCTTAAACGGAACCTGTATGTCTCCATTGTATGAACGGACTTGAGTGCTTTTTTTCAGAGGCAGATTTTCCTTGGGGTGTAATTCCCCAAGGTGGCGTTGTCGAACTCTAAAAAGACTTACCACTTGCCACATTTTGGCGTTGGTCGGCAGGATCTTACTTAAGTGGACACTCATTCCGTTTTTCTTTTTCTCTTCAAGAAAGTGTATTTTTAATCTGTGTTCTTGTGTATGTAATATTGTCTTATATATTTTTTTTTTTTTTGGTCTAGGGGGCAAGACGGCAGTAGGAACTGTGATTCTGTGGTGAGTACAGGTCATCATGGAGGGAGAGCTGCAGGAACTAAGAAATTTGGTTGCTCAATTAAAAGCTGATAATGAGAGACTGCAGCAAGAGCGTGCCTCTACTTCTTCTGCTTCTGCTGGTGATGTGCCTTCTGCCTCCTTTGTGCCACTCCCTGGTACTTCTACTAATCTTCCTGTTATGGAGAGATTGGTGTTTATTTTTCCTCGTGATAGGAAATGTCCTATGTTTAGGGGGAAGGTTGGTATGAGCTTGCATGACTGGGTTGAGGAAGTGCAGGCATGCATGAGAGCACGACATTTGACAGCTGACGAACAGGCATTTTTTTGGTGGCGTTGTCAAACTCTAAAAAGACTTACCACTTGCCACATAGATAGATAGATAGATAGATATATAAATAGATAGAATAGAATCCTTTATTGTCACTGTACGTAGATACAATGAGATTAAAAGCAGCATCTCCAGCTACAGTGCAAAGTACAAAACAGTGCGGATCAGTGTACAAAGATATGCAATGTAGAGAGAAATAGTGCAGATAATTGAGGTAGTACGAATAAAAGAAGGTGGGGTATGAGGATGTAAGGTGCACAGTCAAGTCCTAAGATGGCATAACAGATACAATATACAGATGCTATATACAGATTTTTTTGAGTTTACGCATCTGGTGGAATATTGCACAGACTGGTTCAGAGCGGTTATGGCTTTGGAGAAGAAGCTGTTTTTTTTGGTCTGTTGGTTTTGGACCTGATGACCCTGTAGGTCAAACAGGTCAGAGCCGGGGTGGGAGCTGTCCTTCGTGATGTTAATGGCTCTGCTGAGGCAGCGGGAGGTGTAAATGTCCGACAAGTAGGGGAGAGGATGGCCGATGAACCTCTGCGCTGTGTAGCGATCCCCCGTCATAGGAAGTTTTATTAATTAAATTAAATTGCTGTAGGGGCAGAAGCCTCTCTGGCCTGTGAACTTTTACCCAGTATCTGGACCTGCGGGCTGAACCCCCTCCCCACACACACACCTGGGCCATAAACCAGAAGATAGCCCACTTTACCATGACAACTCTAATCCAAACCTCTTAGCAGCCATATAACTCTTGATTCTGATCCAGCCGGAATGCAAGTGGAGACAAAACAGGCCCTTAAAGTGCACTTAAAACAAAGGACAGACCCATGTCTCTCCCGGGTGACATTCCAGAACAAACAACCACCAGCGCATGGAGCCGGGCCACAACTGAGTTCCTTAACTTGGAATGTTATAACTGAATAGAGACCATAACAAACAGGGGAACACGAACACATAAGAAAGACTGTCAAGTTGAGTTTGAAATGGTTATTGTTGTAGTTAAAATTACGCCACTCTAACTTTCTCTCCCAAAAGGCATTTCCGAATGAAAGGTTAAAAGTTTATTATCCTGTGGACTGAAACCAAATCAATCACGTGGATCACCTTTTGGAATGCAAGTGACCGCAGCTACAAAGGGGCACTTCGGGCCCTGTAATCTGTCACAGATAGCTCTTATCTGTGGGGGAGAGCCAAACATAAAATCTTCTACCCCCCATGGAATAAGAGGGCCCCCCAACGGGCAAGAGGAGAATGGCCGAGGGGCCAAAGTTTTGATGTAACCAGATGTAGGTGGACATAACTGTTGCTGTTTGTGTTTGTGATGCTTTGTTGTAAACTCGTTAACACACTTGATAATTAGTTAACTGCTTAGATGCTGTTAAGAGTGAGTTGATGTTGGTGGAAGTCCATGCTACAGAAGACCGCATGGTCCTTTTAAAACAAAGGACCGGAATGACTACAACACCCAACATGCTTTGCAACATTTTATTGTTTTATGGCAAGGCATGAAAGGAACATCATGTCTGCCTCAGTTGTGGCCCTAATTTTTTGTATCTCTTTTTAAACAGATTTTTGTTAGTACTTTGTTTCATTTCCTGCTCCAAACTGTTCCACAGAGTCACTCCACAGTTCGATATGCACATGCTTTTCATTGTTGTTCTTACTTTACGTTTTCTAAAATTTAGTTCTCCCCTTAGATTGTAGCCTCCTTCTCTCTCTGTGAACATTCTTCTGATATTTTTTGGTAGTAAATCATTCCTTGCTTTGAACATTATTTGAGCTATATTGTATTTTAAGGCAAACGGAAAGGAGGAGGACTCGCGCTGTTTATCAACAACAGATGGTGCCATCATGGACATGTTACTGTGAAAGAGGCAACATGCAGCAAAGACATCGAGCTGCTGGCGGTGGGTCTCCGTCCTTACTACATGCCCAGGGAGTTTTCCCACGTGATCGTTGTTTGTGTGTACATACCCCCGCGTGCACACGCAGAGACGGCGTGTGACGTCATCCACTCCAACATCGCGAGATTACAAACGCTGCACCCGGATGCTTTCATTGCCATCTCAGGGGACTTTAACCATGTTACATTGAACTCCACACTACCGGACTTTCACCAGTTTGTAAGCTGTCCCACCAGGAAGAACAGGACAATAGACCTCCTGTATGCAAACGTGAAGGACGCCTACACTGCCACACCCTTACCACCTCTGGGCAAGTCTGATCACAACCTGGTCCTATTAAAGCCACAGTACAAGACTAAAATCCAGAGACAACCGATAACCACTCGCACCTTCAGAAAGTGGTCTCCTGAGGCAGAGGAGGCGCTCAGAGACTGTTTTGAGACCACCGACTGGAGTGCCCTGCAAGAGACTCATGGTGATGACATTGAGGGGGTCACACACTGCACAACTGACTACATGAACTTCTGTATGGACGTTGTGGTTCCCACAAAAACTGTGCGCTGCTTCCCGAACAACAAGCCCTGGATCACCAGCGATGTCAAGGAGATCCTTAACAGGAAGAAAAGGGCATTCAAGGAGGGAGACCAGGCAGAGCTGAAGCGCGTGCAGGGGGAACTCAAGGTCAGACTGCGAGAGGCAAAGGAGGAGTACAGAAGGAAGGTAGAGCAGAAGCTGCAGCAGAACAACATGAGGGAGGTCTGGGAGGGCATGAAAACCATCACAGGCTGCAAGAAGAAAAATAACAACGCAGAAGACGGGGACCCTGAGAGAGCAAACCAGCTCAACTTGTTTTTTAACAGGTTCGACAGCCCCGTCGCGGCAGCCAGTGCCTGTCCCCCCAGCACCCCTCTACACACCCCTCTACACACCCCCCTCCCCCCCTCTCACTCCCTCCCCCCAACACCTCCGCCAGGACAGATACAACCTCCAGTGACAATCCATCCCCCCTCCCCCCCACCATTACCAGAGACCAGGTTACAAAGGAGCTGAAGAGACTCCGCCGCAGGAAGGCAGCAGGCCCGGACAGGGTGTGTCCCAGGATGCTAAAGGCCTGCTCTGCTGAGCTGGGGGAGCCACTTCAGCACATCTTCAACATGAGCCTGCGGCTTGGGAAGGTTCCTGTGCTCTGGAAAACCTCGTGCCTCACCCCGGTCCCCAAGAAAAAAAACCCCAGGGAGCCAAGCGACTTCAGACCAATCGCTTTGACATCCCACGTCATGAAGACCTTCGAACGGCTGCTGCTCAACACCTCAGACCCCAGGTCCAACACGCACAGGATCCCCTGCAGTTTGCGTACCAGGAAAAGGTGGGCGTGGACGACGCCATCCTCTATCTCCTACACAGGGCTTACTCTCATCTGGACAAAGGGAGCAGCGTGATGCGAATCATGTTCTTTGATTTCTCAAGCGCCTTTGACACCATCCGTCCCCCCCTACTGAGAGACAAACTGACCGAGATGAGGGTGGACTCGTACCTGGTGAGGTGGATCACAGACTACCTCACAGAGAGACCACAGTACGTCAGACTGAAGGACTGCACATCTGACACTGTGGTCAGCAGCACCGGAGCACCACAGGGGACTGTGCTCTCCCCCGTCCTGTTCACCCTGTACACCTCTGACTTCCAGTATAACTCTGAGCTCTGCCACATGCAGAAATACTCGGACGACACTGCGATAGTTGCTTGTGTCAGGGATGGACAGGAGGAGGAGTACAGGAGCCTGATAAAGGACTTTGTGACGTGGTGCAGTGACAACCATCTGCAGCTAAACACCTCCAAGACCAAGGAAATGGTGGTGGACTTCCGAAGGAACAAACCACATCCAGAACCTGTTTCCATCGGGGGGGGTCGACGTGGAGGTGGTCAGGACCTACGGGTATCTGGGGCTGCAGCTGGATGACAAGCTGGACTGGTCACCCAACATGGACACTACCTGCAGGAAGGGACAGAGTCGCCTGTACTTCCTGCGAAGGCTGCGGTCCTTCAACATCTGCAAAAAGCTGCTGCAGATGTTCTACCAGTCTGTGGTGTCCAGCGTCCTCTTCTACGCAGTGGTGTGCTGGGGAGGAAACTGCAAGAAGAGGGATGCAGCACGCCTGGGCAGACTGGTGAGGAGGGCCGGCTCCGTGGTGGGTACAGAGCTGGACTCACTGGTGACAGTGGCAGAGAGGAGGTCCCTGGACAAAATGTTCTCCATCATGAACAATACACACCACCCTCTGCACAGCACCTTCACCGGGCAGAGGAGCATGTTCAGTGACAGACTGCTGTCACAGTCGTGCTCCACGGACAGACTCAAGAACTCTTTTGTCCCTCTGGCCATAAGACTGTACAACACCTCACTGTCACGGCAGGGAAGAACCACAGAGTGAACCCTGGACTCACTTTTTCACCCTTACTAGGTCAAGTTCCACTCACAATACTTAATGCTAATTCTTGCTAATCTGCTCCTCAATAGTTGAGTACTTAAATGGCAATCACCCTAATTCACTCCTGGTTTTACCTTATTGTTTCGAACACATCAATGCTAATCACTGCTCCTTTGTCCTGTGCTGCTAAATCTTGTTTGGGGGACTATTGTATAGAGAGGGGAGGGGGGGAAAGTGGGTGTGTATTGTTGACCAACGTCTTGTGTTCGTCTGTAAACTGCTACTGGATGCCCTGAATTTCCTTCGGGATCAATAAAGTATCTATCTATCTATCTATCTATCTTTAACCAGATCCATAAATTTCAGTGTGTGTGATTTTATAAACAGGGGGTTTGTGTGTTTTCTGTATCCTGCATTGTTCATTATCCTTATGGCTCTTTTCTGAAGTATGCATATCGGCTGTAGAGTGCTTCTGTAGTGTTTCCCCCCAGACCTCTATGCGGTAAGATAGATATGGTAAGAACAGTGAACAGTATAGAGTATGTAATGATTTATGATCCAGAATGTGTCTTACTTTCCCAAGAATCACAGAGCACTTTGGGAAAGTAAGACACATTCTGGATACTGGGTCTGCATTTTCTGCAGTGCAGCTGCTGTGGGCTTGGGGCTTGGTAGGTGTGGGGGCTGGGGGGTGGGCGGGCCTCGTCGCGGTTCTGGCCTTCTGGGTGCCCTGCCTGGCCCTCCTATCAGTGGACGTATGTCTCGGGGATGTTTGCCCCCTGACCTCTCGGGTCAGGGGGCAAGGAGCTCTTTTGGCCAGTCTGGCCCTGGCCCTGGGGCGATGGGAGTTAGCTGGCGTTTTTCTCACCCATGGGAGGACTTGAGATGGACTAAGATAAGGAGAGTGGTGATGGTAATAGTGGTAACAGTTTCCTTGGTACTTGGGTAACTCACATGTGAGTGTACGGACCTTTTGCTCGTGACGTCATGCACTGCAACCACAACAGCTCGCCACCGTGTTGGAGTGACGACAAGGCCCTTCAGAATCAGAATCAACTTTATTATTGCCAGGTACAATTTTACACATACGAGGAATTTGTTGGGGGCAATGATGGTGCATGCAATAAGGGGAAAATACAAACAATGTAAACTAAAAATATTGTGATATAAATATATATACACAAGCTGTTTTTAGCATTGAGGGCACAGCGACCAAGAGTGATGTGCCATGAAAATGCGCAAATGTGCAAATGAACAGGTAGTCCAGACTGAGCGTTAATGTAAAGCATAGTGTTCTGAGTTCTGTCAGTGTGACAGCAGTGTCAGAGTCAGAGGTGGAGAGTGAGGGGTGTCTGGGGGTTCCGGGTCTTATTGATAAGGCTGGGAGGCAGCAGACGGGAAAAAACTGTTCTTGTGGCGTGAGGTTTTGGTCTTGATGGTCCACAGCCTCCTGCCAGAGGGGAGTGACTCAAAGAGTTGGTGTCCGGGGTGGGAGGGATCAGCCACAATCTTTCCTGCACGCCTCAGGGTCCTGGAGGAGTACAGGTCCTGAAGAGATGGGAGATTGCAGCCAATCACCTTCTCACCTAACTAAATGACATGCTGCAGCCTGCTTTTGTCCTTGGCGGAGGCAGCAGCGTACCAGATGGTGATGGAGGAGATGAGGATGGACTCAATGATGGCTGTGTAGAACTGCACCATCGTTGTTTTCGGCAGACTGAATTTCTGCAGTTGCCTCAGGAAGTACATCCTCTGCTGTTCTTTCTTGATGAGGGAGCTGATGTTCAGCTCCCACTTAAGGTCCTCGGAGATGACAGTTCCCAGGAAGCAGAAAGACTCCAGAGTGTCAATAGTGGAGTCACAGAGAGTGATGGGGGCAGGTTGGGCTGAGTTCTTCCTATAGTCCACAACCATCTCCACTGTCTTCAGAGCGTTGAGCTCAAGGCTGTTCTGGCTGCACCAGGTCACCAGGTGGTCAACCTCCCACCTGTAGGCAGACTTGTCACCATCAGAGATGAGTCTGATGAGGGTGGTGTCATCCGCAAACTTCAGGAGCTTGACAGACTGGTGACTGGAGGTGCAGCTGTTAGTGTACAGGGAGAAGAGCAGAGGAGAAAGAACACAGCCCTGGGGGGATCCAGTACTGATGGTCTGTGGGTTTGAGATGTGTTTTCCCAGCTTCACATACTGTTTCCTGTCAGACAGGAAGTCTGTGATCCATCTGCAGGTGGAGTCAGGCACGCTCAGCTGGGAGAGCTTCTCCTGTAGCAGAGAAAGGATGATGGTGTTAAGAGCAGAGCTGAAATCCACAAACAGGATCCTGGCGTAGGTTCCTGAGGAGTCCAGGTGCTGGAGGACGAAGTGGAGGGCCAAGTTGACAGTGTCATCTACAGACCTGTTGGCTCTGTAGGCGAACTGCAGGGGGTCCAGGAGAGGGTCAGTGATGGCTTTGAGGTGTGAGAGTACAAGGCGCTCAAAGGTCTTCATGACCACAGAGGTCAGGGCGACGGGTCTGTAGTTGTTAAGTCCTGTGGTCCTTGGCTTTTTGGGTACGGGGATGATGGTAGAGGCCTGGAAGCAGGCTGGCATGTGACAGGTCTCCAGTGATGTGTTAAAAATGTCTGTGAACACTGGAGACAGCTGATCAGCACAGTGCTTCAGGGAGGATGGAGAGATAGAATCCGGTCCAGCTGCTTTACGGGGTTCTGTCTCCTAAAGAGTTTGTTGACGTCCCTCTCATGAATGCAAAGAGTCATCACTGGAGGGGGGTGGGGAGGGTGGGCCATTAAGGCGGGTTGTAGGTGGAGATGACTGGAGCTGGAGCTATTGGGAGGGGTTGTGGGGGATGGTTGAAGGACTGTCCCTTTGTCTCTCAAAATGACAGTAGAAC
>JAGFBZ010002267.1:0-108634 GCA_018398805.1 Hirundichthys speculiger
AGGTTTAAAGTACCTTAATGAGGTGATCCCCACCCCACCACCAGTTAAATACCTTAATGAAGGTTTAAAGTACCTTAATGAAGGTGATCCCACCACCAGGTATAAAGTACCTTAATGAAGGTGATCCCCACCACCAGGTATAAAGTACCTTAATGAAGGTGATCCCCCACCACCAGTTTAAAGTCCCTTAAGAAGGTGATCCCACCACCAGGTATAAGTACCTTAATGAAGGTGATCCCCACCACCAGGTTTAAAGTACCTTAATGAAGGTGATCCCCACCACCAGGTTTAAAGTACCTTAATGAAGGTGATCCCCACCACCATGTTTAAAGTACCTTAATGAAGGTGATCCCCACCACCAGGTATAAAAGTACCTTAATGAAGGTGATCCCCACCACCAGGTTAAAGTACCTTAATGAAGGTGATCCCACCACCAGGTTAAAGTACCTTAATGAAGGTGATCCCACCACCAGGTTAAAGTACCTTAATGAAGGTGATCCCACCACCAGGTTTAAAGTACCTTAATAGGTGATCCCACACCAGTACCTTAATGTATCCCCACCAAGGTGATCCCCACCACCAGGTTTAAAGTCCTTAATGAAGGTGATCCCACCACCAGGTTTAAAGTACCTTAATGAAGGGTGATCCCCACCACCAGGTTTAAAGTACCTTAATGAAGGTGATCCCCACCACCAGGTATAAAGTACCTTAATGAAGGTGATCCCCACCACCAGGTATAAATGTACCTTAATGAAGGTGATCCCCACCACCAGGTTTAAAGTACCTTAATGAAGGTGATCCCACCACCAGGTATAAAGTACCTTAATGAAGGTGATCCCACCACCAGGTTTAAAGTACCTTAATGAAGGTGATCCCCACCACCAGGTTTAAAGTAAAGTACCTTAATGAAGGTGATCCCCCACCACCAGTATAAAGTACCTTAAGAAGGTGATCCCCACCACCAGGTATAAAGTACCTTAATGAAGGTGATCCCCACCACCAGGTTTAAAGTACCTTAATACCGAAGGTGATCCCCACCCACCAGGTTTAAAGTACCTTAATGAAGGTGATCCCCACCACCAGGTTTAAAAGTACCTTAATGAAGGTGATCCCCACCACCAGGTTTAAGTACCTTAATGAAGGTGATCCCACCACCACCAGGTATAAAGTACCTTAATGAAGGTGATCCCCACCACCAGGTTTAAAGTACCTTAATGAAGGTGATCCCCACCACCAGGTTAAAGTACCTTAATGAAGGTGATCCCCACCACCAGGTAAAAGTACCTTAATGAAGGTGATCCCCACCACCAGGTTTAAAGTATCCTTAAAGTGAAGGTGATCCCCACCACCAGGTTTAAAGTACCTTAATGAAGGTGATCCCACCACCAGGTGATCCCACCAAAGGTATAAAGTACCTTAAAGTACCTTAATGAAGGTGATCCCCACCACCAGGTTTAAAGTACCTTAAAGGTGAAGGTGATCCCCACCACCTTAGGTTTAAGTACCTTAATGAAGGTGATCCCCACCACCAGGTATAAAGGTTACCTTAATGAAGGTGATCCCACCACCAGGTTTAAAGTACCTTAATGAAGGTGATCCCCACCACCAGGTTAAAGTACCTTAATGAAGGTGATCCCCACCAGGTTTAAAGTACCTTAATGAAGGTGATCCCCACCACCAGGTTTAAAGTACCTTAATGAAGGTGATCCCACCACCAGGTATTAAAGTACCTTAATGAAGGTGATCCCACCACCAGGTTTAAAGTACCTTAATGAAGGTGATCCCCACCACCAGGTTTAAAGTACCTTAATAAGAAGTGATCCCCACCACCAGGTTAAAGTACCTTAATGAAGGTGATCCCACCACCAGGTTTTAAAGTACCTTAATGAAGGTGATCCCACCACCAGGTTTAAAGTACCTTAATGAAGGTGATCCCACCACCAGGTATAAAGTACCTTAATGAAGGTGATCCCCACCACCAGGTTTAAAGTACCTTAATGAAGGTGATCCCCACCACCAGGTATTAAAGTACCTTAATGAAGTGATCCCCACCACCAGTATAAAGTACCTTATGAAGGTGACCCCACCACAGGTTTAAAGTACCTTAAGAAGGTGATCCCCACCACCAGGTTAAAGTACCTTAATGAAGGTGATCCCACCACCAGGTATAAAGTACCTTAATGAAGGTGATCCCCACCACCAGGTATAAAGTACCTTAATGAAGGTGATCCCCACCACCAGGTTTAAAAAGTACCTTAATGAAGGTGATCCCCACCACCAGGTATAAAGTACCTTAAATGAAGGTGATCCCCACCACCAGGTTAAAGTACCTTAATGAGGTGATCCCCACCACCAGGTATAAAGTACCTACTTATGAAGGTGATCCCACCACCACCAGGTTTAAAGTACCTTAATGAAGGTGATCCCCACCACCAGGTTTAAAGTACCTTAATGAAGGTGATCCCCACCACCAGGTTTAAAGTACCTTAATGAAGGTGATCCCCACCACCATGTATAAAGTACCTTAAAAAGGTGATCCACCACCAGGTATAAAGTACCTTAATGAAGGTGATCCCCACCACCAGGTATAAAGTACCTTAATGAAGGTGATCCCCACCACCAGGTTTAAAGTACCTTAATGAAGGTGATCCCACCACCAGGTTTAAAGTACCTTAATGAAGGTGATCCCCACCACCAGGTTTTAAAAGTACCTTAATGAAGGTGATCCCACCACCAGGTTTAAAGTACCTTAATGAAGGTGATCCCCACCACCAGGTTTAAAAAGTACCTTAATGAAGGTGATCCCCACCACCAGGTATAAAGTACCTTAATGAAGGTGATCCCCACCACCAGGTATAAAGTACCTTATGAAGGTGATCCCCACCACCAGTGTTTTAAAGTACCTTAATGAAGGTGATCCCCACCACCAGGTTAAAGTACCTTAATGAAGGTGACCCCCACCAGGTATAAGTACCTTAATGAGGTGATCCCACCACCAGGTTTAAAGTACCTTAATGAAGGTGATCCCCACCACCAGGTATAAAGTCCTTAATGAAGGTGATCCCACCACCAGGTTTAAAGTACCTTAATGAAGGTGATCCCCACCACCAGGTTTAAAGTACCTTAATGAAGGTGATCCCCACCACCAGGTTTAAAGTACCTTAATGAAGGTGATCCCCACCACCAGGTATAAAGTACCTTAATGAAGGTGATCCCCACCACCAGGTTTAAAGTACCTTAATGAGGTGATCCCCACCACCAGGTATAAAGTACCTTAATGAAGGTGATCCCCCACCAGGTTTAAAGTACCTTAATGAAGGTGATCCCACCACCAGGTATAAAGTACCTTAAGGTGATCCCCACCACCAGGTCCTTAATGAAGGTGATCCCCACCACAGGTATAAAGTACCTTAATGAAGGTGATCCCCACCACCAGGTAAAAGTACCTTAATGAAGGTGATCCCCCCACCAGGTGTAAAGTACCTTAATGAAGTGATCCCCACCACCAGGTTTAAAGTACCTTAATGAAGGTGATCCCCACCACCAGGTATAAAAGTAACCTTAATGAAGGTGATCCCACCACCAGGTTTAAAGTACCTTAATGAAGGTGATCCCCACCACCAGGTTTAAAGTACCTTAATGAAGGTGATCCCCACCACCAGGTATAAAGTACCTTAATGAAGGTGATCCCACCACCAGGTTTAAAGTACCTTAATGAAGGTGATCCCACCACCAGGTTTAAAGTACCTTAATGAAGGTGATCCCCACCACCAGGTATAATAAAGTACCTAATGAAGGTGATCCCACCACCAGGTTTAAAGTACCTTAATGAAGGTGATCCCCACCACCAGGTATAAAGTACCTTAATGAAGTGATCCCCCCACCAGGTTTAAAGTACCTTAATGAAGGTGATCCCCACCACCAGGTATAAAGTACCTTAATGAAGGTGATCCCCACCACCAGGTATAAGTAAGTACCTTAATGAAGGTGATCCCACCACCAGGTTTAAGTACCTTAAATGAATCCCCCCACCAGGTTTAATGGTGATCCCCACCACCAGGTATTAAAGTACCTTAATGAAGGTGATCCCACCACCAGGTTTTAAAAGTACCTTAATGAAAGGTGATCCCCACCACCAGGTATAAAGTACCTTAATGAGGTGATCCCCACCACCAGGTTTAAAAGTACCGACCTTAATGAAGGTGATCCCCCCCCACCAGGTTAAAGTACCTTAATGAAGGTGATCCCCACCACCAGGTTTAAAGTACCTTAATGAAGGTGATCCCCACCACCAGGTTTAAAGTACCTTAATGAGGTGATCCCCCACCACCAGGTTTAAAGTACCTTAATGAAGGTGATCCCACCACCAGGTTTAAAGGTGAGGTGATCCCACCACCAGGTTAAAGTACCTTAATGAAGGTGATCCCCACCACCAGGTATAAAGTACCTTAATGAAGGTGATCCCCACCACCAGGTTTAAAAGTACCTTAATGAAGGTGATCCCCACCACCAGGTTTAAAGTACCTTAATGAAGGTGATCCCCCACCACCAGGTGATTAAAAGTACCTTAATGAAGGTGATCCCCACCACCAGGTTTAAAGTACCTTAATGAGGTGATCCCCCACCAGGTTAATACCTTAATGAAGGTGATCCCACCACCAGGTTTTAAAGTACCTTAATGAAGGTGATCCCCACCACCAGGTATAAAGTACCTTAATGAAGGTGATCCCCACCACCAGGTATTAAAGTACCTTAATGAAGGTGATCCCCACCACCAGGTTTAAAGTACCTTAATGAAGGTGATCCCCACCACCAGGTTTAAAGTACCTTAATGAAGGTGATCCCCACCACCAGGTTTAAAGTACCTTAATGAAGGTGATCCCCACCACCAGGTTTAAAGTACCTTAATGAAGGTGATCCCCACCACCAGGTATAAAGTACCTTAATGAAGGTGATCCCCACCACCAGGTTTAAAGTACCTTAATGAAGGTGATCCCCACCACCAGGTTTAAAGTACCTTAATGAAGGTGATCCCACCACCAGGTTAAAGTACCTTAATGAAGGTGATCCCCCACCAGGTTTAAAGTACCTTAATGAAGGTGATCCCCACCACCAGGTATAAAGTACCTTAATGAAGGTGATCCCCACCACCAGGTTTAAAGTACCTTAATGAAGGTGATCCCACCACCAGGTTTATAAAGTACCTTAATGAAGGTGATCCCCACCACCAGGTATAAAGTACCTAATGAAGGTGATCCCCACCCCAGGTTAAAGTACCTTAATGAAGGTGATCCCCACCACCAGGTATAAAGTACCTTAATGAAGGTGATCCCACCACCAGGTATAAAGTACCTTAATGAAGGTGATCCCCACCACCAGGTTTAAAGTACCTTAATGAAGGTGATCCCCACCACCAGGTTTAAAGTACCTTAATGAAGGTGATCCCACCACCAGGTTTAAAGTACCTTAATGAAGGTGATCCCCACCACCAGGTTAAAAGTACCTTAATGAAGGTGATCCCAACCACCAGGTTTTAAAGTACCTTAATGAAGGTGATCCCCACCACCAGGTTTTTAAAGTACCTTAATGAAGGTGATCCCACCACCAGGTTTAAAGTACCTAATGAAGGTGATCCCACCACCAGGTATAAAGTACCTTAATGAAGGTGATCCCCACCACCAGGTTTAAAGTACCTTAATGAAGGTGATCCCCACCACCAGGTATAAAGTACCTTAATGAAGGTGATCCCCACCACCAGGTTTAAAGTACCTTAATGAAGGTGATCCCCACCACCAGGTATAAAGTACCTTAATGAAGGTGATCCCCACCACCAGGTTTAAAGTACCTTAATGAAGGTGATCCCACCACCAGGTTTAAAGTACCTTAATGAAGGTGATCCCACCACCAGGTTTAAAGTACCTTAATGAAGGTGATCCCCACCACCAGGTTAAAGTACCTTAATGAAGGTGATCCCCACCACCAGGTTTAAAGTACCTTAATGAAGGTGATCCCACCACCAGGTTTAAAGTACCTTAATGAAGGTGATCCCCACCACCAGGTTTAAAGTACCTTAATGAAGGTGATCCCACCACCAGGTGTAAAGTACCTTAATGAAGGTGATCCCCACCACCAGGTGTAAAAAGTACCTTAATGAAGGTGATCCCCCACCACCAGGTTTAAAGTACCTTAATGAAGGTGATCCCCACCACCAGGTATAAAGTACCTTAATGAAGGTGATCCCCACCACCAGGTTTAAAGTACCTTAATGAAGGTGATCCCCACCACCAGGTTTAAAGTACCTTAATGAAGGTGATCCCCCACCACCAGGTATAAAGTACCTTAATGAAGGTGATCCCCACCACCAGGTTTAAAGTACCCCAGGTTAATGAAGGTGATCCCCACCACCAGGTTTAATACCTTAATGAAGGTGATCCCCCACCAGGTTAAAGTACCTTAATGAAGGTGATCCCACCACCAGGTTTAAAGTACCTTAATGAAGGTGATCCCACCACCAGGTTAAAGTACCTTAATGAAGGTGATCCCACCACCAGGTGTAAAGTACCTTAATGAAGGTGATCCCCACCACCAGGTATTAAAGTACCTTAATGAAGGTGATCCCACCACCAGGTTAAAGTACCTTAATGAAGGTGATCCCCACCACCAGGTATAAAGTACCTTAATGAAGGTGATCCCACCACCAGGTATAAAGTACCTTAATGAAGGTGATCCCCACCACCAGGTATAAAGTACCTTAATGAAGGTGATCCCCCCCACCACCAGGTTTAAAGTACCTTAATGAAGGTGATCCCCACCACCAGGTATAAAGTACCTTAATGAAGGTGATCCCACCACCAGGTTAAAAAAGTACCTTAATGAAGGTGATCCCCACCACCAGGTTTAAAGTACCTTAATGAAGGTGATCCCCACCACCAGGTATAAAGTACCTTAATGAAGGTGATCCCCACCACCAGGTTTAAAGTACCTTAATGAAGGTGATCCCAACCACCAGGTTTATTTAAAGTACCTTAATGAAGGTGATCCCACCACCAGGTTTAAAGTACCTTAATGAAGGTGATCCCCACCACCAGGTTTAAAGTACCTTAATGAAGGTGATCCCACCATCCCACCACCAGGTTTAAAGTACCTTAATGAAGGTGATCCCCACCACCAGGTATAAAGTACCTTAATGAAGGTGATCCCCACCACCAGGTATAAAGTACCTTAATGAAGGTGATCCCCACCACCAGGTTTAAAGTACCTTAATGAAGGTGATCCCCACCACCAGGTATAAAGTACCTTAATGAAGGTGATCCCCACCACCAGGTTTAAAGTACCTTAATGAAGGTGATCCCCACCACCAGGTTTAAAGTACCTTAATGAAGGTGATCCCCACCACCAGGTATAAAGTACCTTAATGAAGGTGATCCCCACCACCAGGTTTAAAGTACCTTAATGAAGGTGATCCCAACCACCAGGTTTAAAGTACCTTAATGAAGGTGATCCCACCACCAGGTTTAAAGTACCTTAATGAAGGTGATCCCCACCACCAGGTTTAAAGTACCTTAAGAAGGAAGAAGTGATCCCCACCACCAGGTATAAAGTACCTAATGAAGGTGATCCCCACCACCAGGTTTAAAGTACCTTAATGAAGGTGATCCCACCACCAGGTTTAAAGTACCTTAATGAAGGTGATCCCACCACCAGGTTAAAGTACCTTAATGAAGGTGATCCCACCACCAGGTTTAAAGTACCTTAATGAAGGTGATCCCACCACCAGGTTTAAAGTACCTTAATGAAGGTGATCCCCACCACCAGGTTTAAAGTACCTTAATGAAGGTGATCCCACCACCAGGTTTAAAGTACCTTAATGAAGGTGATCCCCACCACCAGGTATAAAGTACCTTAATGAAGGTGATCCCCACCACCAGGTTTAAAGTACCTTAATGAAGGTGATCCCCACCACCAGGTTTAAAGTACCTTAATGAAGGTGATCCCCACCACCAGGTTTAAAGTACCTTAATGAAGGTGATCCCCACCACCAGGTATAAAGTACCTTAATGAAGGTGATCCCACCACACCAGGTTTAAAGTACCTTAATGAAGGTGATCCCCACCACCAGGTTTAAAGTACCTTAATGAAGGTGATCCCACCACCAGGTTTTAAGTACCTTAATGAAGGTGATCCCCACCACCAGGTATAAAGTACCTTAATGAAGGTGATCCCCACCACCAGGTTTAAAGTACCTTAAATGAAGGTGATCCCACCACCAGGTTTAAAGTACCTTAATGAAGGTGATCCCCACCCACCAGGTTTAAAGTACCTTAATGAAGGTGATCCCACCACCAGGTTTAAAGTACCTAATGAAGGTGATCCCACCACCAGGTTAAAGTACCTTAATGAAGGTGATCCCCACCACCAGGTTTAAAGTACCTTAATGAAGTGATCCCACACCACCAGGTTTAAAGTACCTTAATGAAGGTGATCCCCACCACCAGGTTAAAGTACCTTAATGAAGGTGATCCCCACCACCAGGTTAAAGTACCTTAATGAAGGTGATCCCCACCACCAGGTTTAAAGTACCTTAATGAAGGTGATCCCCACCACCAGGTTTTAAAAGTACCTTAATTGAAGGTGATCCCCACCACCAGGTTTTAAAGTACCTTAATGAAGGTGATCCCACCACCAGGTATAAAGTACCTTAATGAAGGTGATCCCCACCACCAGGTTTTAAAGTACCTTAATGAAGGTGATCCCCACCACCAGGTTTAAAGTACCTTAATGAAGGTGATCCCCCCACCAGGTTTAAAGTACCTTAATGAAGGTGATCCCCACCACCAGGTATAAAGTACCTTAATGAAGGTGATCCCACCACCAGGTTTAAAGTACCTTAATGAAGGTGATCCCCACCACCAGGTTTAAAGTACCTTAATGAAGGTGATCCCCACCACCAGGTTTAAAGTACCTTAATGAAGGTGATCCCCACCACCAGGTTTAAAGTACCTTAATGAAGGTGATCCCCACCACCAGGTTTAAAGTACCTTAATGAAGGTGATCCCCACCACCAGGTTTAAAGTACCTTAATGAAGGTGATCCCCACCACCAGGTATAAAGTACCTTAATGAAGGTGATCCCCACCACCAGGTTTAAAGTACCTTAATGAAGGTGATCCCCACCACCAGGTTTAAAGTACCTTAATGAAGGTGATCCCACCACCAGGTTTAAAGTACCTTAATGAAGGTGATCCCCACCACCAGGTTTAAAGTACCTTAATAAAGGTGATCCCCACCACCAGGTTTAAAGTACCTTAATGAAGGTGATCCCCACCACCAGGTTTTTAAAGTACCTTAATGAAGGTGATCCCCACCACCAGGTATAAAGTACCTTAATGAAGGTGATCCCACCACCAGGTTAAAGTACCTTAATGAAGGTGATCCCACCACCAGGTTTAAGTACCTTAATGAAGGTGATCCCCACCACCAGGTATAAAGTACCTTAATGAAGGTGATCCCCACCACCAGGTTTAAAAGTACCTTAATGAAGGTGATCCCCACCACCAGGTATTAAAGTACCTTAATGAAGGTGATCCCCACCACCAGGTTTAAAGTACCTTAATGAAGGTGATCCCCACCACCAGGTTTAAAGTACCTTAATGAAGGTGATCCCCACCACCAGGTATAAAGTACCTTAATGAAGGTGATCCCCACCACCAGGTTTAAAAGTACCTTAATGAAGGTGATCCCACCACCAGGTTTAAAGTACCTTAATGAAGGTGATCCCCACCACCAGGTATAAAGTACCTTAATGAAGGTGATCCCCACCACCAGGTTTAAAGTACCTTAATGAAGGTGATCCCCACACAGGGTATAAAGTACCTTAATGAAGGTGATCCCACCACCAGGTTTAAAAAGTACCTTAATGAAGGTGATCCCCACCACCAGGTATTAAAGTACCTTAATGAAGGTGATCCCCACCACAGGTTAAATACCTTAATGAAGGTGATCCCCACCACCAGTTTAAAGTACCTTAATGAAGGTGATCCCACCACCAGGTTTAAAGTACGTACCTTAATGAAGGTGATCCCCACCACCAGGTATAAAGTACCTTAATGAAGGTGATCCCACCACCAGACCTCGTTTAGGTGACGACTTGTTGAAGCATCGATGGATACAATCTCTGCATCAACTAAATAAAGAAGATTAAATGTTAACACATTAACAGTCAATACACCTGAACAACCAGCCCTGTATGTACTCCTGGTACCTCCCTGGTATGTGGTGTACTGGCTCCAGTACCTGGTATGTAATGTGGAACCTGGACCTCAGTACCTGGTATGTATGTGTAATGTACTGGACCTCAGTACCTGGTATGTACTGTGTAACTGGACCTCCCTGGTATGTACCACCGGGTATGTACGGACCTCAGTCTGTGTAGTTCCTGGTACCTGAAACACACCACCTTCCCTTTGAGGGTGGCCGCCAACAGTTCTGGACTGCCTCACCTGCCTGTACACATCCCATAAATGTTGCTCTGCGACGGACAACGACTGAAACTGTCCTCCACGAACGGATACGACTCCCCGAACATGTTACTGGTTCCGACACCGTTTTGTTTTTAAATGGGGAAACGAATTTAGCTGTTTGTTCAGTAGCGGTTCAGTGTTTCAACTCCACTCATGACGGCGACATTTAGACTATTACGTGAGAAAAGGATGTTCCGGGTCTCAACTTCAAACGAGAAATGATCAATTCATTATTCAGAATTAAGATATTTTACATTGAGACGACACGGATGGTTATAATGCGACCACATAATCGAAAACAAAAAACGCAAGTTTACGAATCCTACTGTGTCCGCTCTAAGACCCGCCCTCCTCTGTCTCTGATTGGCTGGCTGTTGGTAGAAGATGCGTTCACGGTCCTGGGACGGATACTGCTAATACTGATTGAAGATGAAACTAGGGGGAAAAAAATAGATTTTACCGGGAAATATTTGTGGCTCTGTGCCAATTTGCTTTAATAAAAAAACACAAAACAACTTCAAATTAAGTCAGTCATTTTGTTAAGAATATAAAATTAAGAGCGTTGTCTCTTTACCCACCGAACATGATGGTCTGAAAGGCGTCATGTAGCTTCTTCTATGTTTTTTTTGCACATTCTCATGGCTGCTGCCGTCTAGCGTTGATATGGCCGATATGGCTTCAAGGCTTAAAAAAATATAAATAAATTAAAAAAAAAAAAAAAAAAAAAAATATATATAATAGACGCTATATATATATAATATATATATATATATAAAAAGTATATATGTATATGTGAACGATTACAACCGGTGTATATGGAGTGAATGTTTGCTTTGTAAGGTCTGTTTTTTTTTTTTTTTTTTTTTTACTTTCTCAGGTTCCAGGTGTTTCCAGGGCTGTGCCATCTGGTTCACCTCAATCAGCCAGATTTAAATCCACGGCCTGACAGCAGCCTGACAACATCTAGTCTTTCCATCACCCAACCCGCTTGATTATTTTTAGTTTATGGTTTTTGCAGGGAAGCATCGAGGTGAACTGCCTATTTGTTTCTAATCTGTTTGACCCCTTTCAGTTAGTCTACGCAGCTATATTAGCTAATTTTGACGTTGATGTGATCTTCAGTCCCTTAGCAGACATGATTCTCTACTGGACATCATTGCATGAGCTCAGGAGCACTTCCAGAAATCACTGTCTGCGGCCACAGACACAATTCAACTGTGCGATCCACAAATGCAAGTTAAAAGCTGTATCACCATCTACTCTGAGCACCATCAATGCAAAATAGCTCATATAGGTTTTAGAGCAACATATGCTTCCATCCAGATGACCTCCAGATGACCTCTAGATGACATACTGCATCTATTACAACAGCATGGTTTAGGAGTAGAAGAGTCTGGATGCTGAACCGGCCTGCCTGCAGTCCAGACTTTTCATCAACAGAAAACATTTGATCCATCATAAAATTAAAAAATGCAGCAATGAAGACCCAAGGATGTTGAGCAGCTAGAATCCTTCATCAGAGAAGAACAGGACATCATTCCTCTCTGAAAACTCCACCGACTGGTTTCCTCACCGCTTAGATACACACAGACAGTTTTTCAAAGAAGATGGGATGCTACACAATGCTAAACATCATCCTATTCTAACATTTTTGAGATGTGTTGCTTCCATCAAAGTCAAAATGAGGTGCTATTTTCCATGAAATGGTAAAATGTTGCAGTTTCAACATTGAATATGCACGATATGTTCAATTGTGAATAAAACATGGGTTTATGAAATTTAAAAATCATTGTATTCTGTTTATGGGGTACGTGCATGCATATATATATATATATGCATATATATATATATATATTAATATATATTAATATATATATTATTATAATATATTATAATAATAATAATAATATTAATTATTATAATTAATTATTCTATTATTATTATATTATTATCCTCGCACCGTTGGTGGGGCCATAATAATAATAATAATAATAATAATATAATAATAATAATAATAATAATAACGTTCGAAATACAATTGGGCCTAATAATTATACGTAAATAAAAAATTAAAAAAGAAGAGGCGGAACCAAGCGTAAGAGCCAGTCGGACGGATTTTAGTGACGCACCGCAGCAGTCGCTGTAGCTGATTAACAGGTAAGTTTTTCTGTTTCTTTTGTAACCTACGTGTATTTAAAGTCTCGTTTCTGACTGGAGTTGGAGACGGTGGTCGCGGTTATTCATCCGGAAGCTTCTCTGAAGTCTGAATCACTCTGGTGTTCCAGTTTAACCAGCGCTCTTGCTGGGATCGTTTGTTTACATCGAGTCGAAAAGAAGCAGCTCCAAATACAAACCAAATGAATGAGAGACGTTCAGGAGCTGAACGCAGACGTGTTTTTGTTTTTGTTCTGTAAAACCCGATTACATGTGCTTCCACGAGGAATGTTCCGATCTGTGACCCGGAAAGAAACCAGATTAAAAAGCAACGTCCTCTTTGTTGTGCTCAGATCCAGATGTGAGTTTACGTGAGGTTGATTCCAGATGACTGAAGCTTCATAAACCAGAATAAAACAGGCAGGTGGACTTCAGCTGATAAAAGTCCAACAGAGCCAGGCTGTCTAAGGGAGAGATGGCTGTAGAAACTGAAACCAGGATTAGAGCAGCAGCTAAGGATTGTTTTGGTAGTTAACTAATCTGTTGAATTTTCTTTTTTAATTTTTAATTTTTTTACTAGTCTGTTAGCCAATCTTAGTTTCCTCTGCTACGCCCCCCAGTGGCCAGTCACAATGCTGCTGTGAAATGAGTGATTTTCCAAACTTGTCACAATTGAATTGAATTGAATTGAATTTATTTCAAACACACATGTACATAAAAAACCCCAACAAAAAACAAATAGTAACATCTTCATATACACATAAGCTCAAAAAAGGAGTAGGAAGAAGTGCACACTTTTTCTTAGTTCCTACCCCTTTATAACTATGAATTTACACCATCGCCATTACTATATCTACACAATATCCCTATAAATACAGTCTACATAAACACTACGTAAACACGCCTATTATAGAAAATACAATATATTATATAAATCTATATAAATATACACTATATAAACTACATAAATATCCCTATAAATATATATATATATATGCTACATACATAAAAATATACAACATATATTACCTAACTACAACTATCCCTCCCAACATACAATATATACCACATAAATATTCATATAAATATCTAAACATATCTTAAGCAATATAGTATATATATACCATTTTCCCCATTTTATTTATTTATCACACTCCTCGTTAACCCATTTCTTCTTCCATATACCTGTTTATAATTAATTTTTTGTATCTCTTTTTAAACAGATTTATGTTAATACTTTATTTCATTTCCTGCTCCACAGTTCGATATGCACATGCTTTTCATTGTTGTTCTTACTTAACGTTTTCTAAAATTTAGTTCTCCCCTTTGGTAAGGGGAGCAATACCTTACAAGATTTTGGTCAGAACCGCTGGTTCTGGGTCCAGTTTGTGGTTCTTCTTGAACCCACATAGATACTCGAGTATCTTCACTCTGTCCTCAGTTAATTTGGAGGATGTTTGGGGTCCCGGTCCGTTTGAAAGACTCATCCACAACCGGGCTTTTTTAAATTCTGATGTCTTGAGATGTTGCTTCAATATCAACACAGGAACTTATTTCCTCAGGATTTTATTTTATAGCTCAGTAGTTCCTCCTACAGCAAAGCAGCCCCACATCATGATGCTGCCACCTCCATACCTCACAGTCTGGGTGGTTTTCTGAAACCTGCAAGTTTCCTTTTTTCTCCAAACACAACTCAGATTGTTACATCGTTTTAATGTCATTAGACCACAGGACATATTCCTAAAAATGAAGATCTTTTTCTCTGTTCAGCTGGAAGATCTAAACTGTCTTTTTTTTTTTTTTTAAACAATGGTTTTGGTTCTCTCTTTGCTACGTAATCTTTCAGCTTATGTTGTTACAGAAGGTGTTTTACAGTGTTTACAGTATAAAGTGTTTCAGTTATAAAGTGTTTGTTTAGTTATTAAAGAGTTTTGATAAGTGTCCTGAGACAGTTACTGATAACAGAACAAACGTTTTAACAAAATTAATAAAAACAGGAGCTCACCACAGAATAACAACTAAATGGAACAATCAGTCTCGTATTGGCTGTTGTTCTGTGTGTGACCAGGTGTGGCGCCGTGGAGCAACAGAGGAGGAACGAGTCCGAGCACAGACCTTTACAGCCGACATGGAAAATAACCACAAACAGCTTTTCTCACTGAAATATTTCAGAATTTATTAACAGAAGTATTAAAAATGAACAAACACTTGGATTAATGATAGTCCAACTATTATTAACGTATAATATGTGTGTGTGTGTGGATCAAGATGGCGTCCAACTCACATGGAGGTGATGGACGACAAAAATAACAGATCTGATCACCTGAGATAACGTGTGAGACTGTGTCACACCAAAAGTGTCTGAGTGTCAAAGGAACAGAAAAACTATCGAGAGGCTTTGGGGCCAAGATGGAGCGCACATGTGTGATCAGAAGAGAAAACAAAGAACAGATTAAAGTCACAGAGAGCTAGAATGGTTTGTCACCGTTAGCAACAGATGCAGCCAATGTGAAACCAACTTCAGCAGGTGTGCTCTGATCGTTGGATCAAACACAAATGTGTGTTGTGTTCCACGGTGAGGAAATGCATGATAGCGATCAAATGTTACAGTTGGACCAACAGTCATGTTTGTTTTTAACATCTTTCTGCATATATTGATGGTTTGAGCCTTTTAATGCCATCTATGTATTTTGATCTTGCAGCGCATGTTACACTTCGTGTGTGTGTGTGTGTGTGTGTGACAGTGAGTGTGTCTAACAGTCTAATACAACATCTTTTATTAACAAATGAAACCCTGACTCTGTCAAAGAGGACTAAAATCAATAATGAAAGCACCAAAAGACAAGACAGTGATGGTGAGGTGTGTGCAGGTGTGTGCAGGTGTGTGCAGGTGTGTGCAGGTGTGTGCAGGTGTGTGCAGTGTGCTGACTCCTGCAGTGTTTGTGTGTTGTGTGTATGTAAATGAATATGTGGTGGACTGTTACAATAAAAGGACAGACATGCAAAAGTAAGACAAACAGTAAAGACAACTGGACAAAAGGATTTATACATAGATGTACTATTAGTGTGTGTGTGTGTGTATGTGCACATCCGTGCACACAAGGTGTGTGCAACTCTGTGTCCAGGTCAGAGGGAACATACTGATTCAATGATAATAGATATAAAATGTACATATACAGTCATGGAAAAAATGATTAGACCACCCTTGTTTTCTTCAGTTTCTTGTTCATTTTAATGCCTGGTACAACTAAAGGTACATTTGTTTGGACAAACATAACGATAACCACAAAGATTGCTCATAAGAGTTTTATTTAAGAGCTGATATCTTACCATTTTCCATGGTTTTCTTGATTATAACCTAAATCACTTAAGTTTTTCCATCAATAGCTATGGCGTTGTACTGCCAAAAACACTGCTTTTATGCATTCAGTGTTTTCTTTTCTGTCTGTTTTAGTCACATGATGACGTTTAGTGGTACCAGGTATTAAAATGAACAAGAAAGTGAAGAGAAAATGGTGGTCTAATCATTTTTTCCATGACTGTATGTATACTTCTGCATCCCATATATACGTCTATATACGGTGGAGGAAATAAGTATTTGATCCCCGCTGATTTTAGCAGTTGTCACACTAAGAAATAAATGAACTTTGTCTCTCACAAATATTTCAAAATAGCACATTAAAACAAAAGAAAAACCCTGCTCACTTCCATTTTCCTCTTCTTCTTCCTCTCTTTTACACTTTCTTGTTCTGCGGTTCAATGTGGGGGCAAGTGGGCGGAGTCAGTCATTGAGCTCCGCCCAGATCTGCGGTCTGCAGTCAGGGGCTACTAGTGTTTTTCTCCTAACGATGTTAGTCCAGGACCAGAACCAGGGCCAGGACCTGGACCAGGACCAGAACCAGGACCTGGACCAGGACCAGGACCAGAACCAGGGCCAGGACCTGGACCAGGACCAGAACCAGGACCTGGACCAGGACCAGGACCTGGACCAGGACCAGGACCAGGACCAGGACCAGGACCAGGACCAGGACCTGGACCAGAACCAGGACCAGAACCAGGGCCAGGACCTGGACCAGGACCAGAACCAGGACCAGGACCAGGACCAGGACCAGGACCAGGACCAGGACCAGGACCAGGACCTGGACCAGGACCAGGACCTGGACCAGGACCAGAACCAGGACCAGGACCAGACCAGAACCTGGACCAGGACCTGGACCAGGACCTGGACCAGGACCTGGACCAGGACCAGGACCAGGACCAGAACCTGGACCAGGACCTGGACCAGGACCTGGACCAGGACCTGGACCAGGACCAGGACCAGTCTTCCTGGTTTCAGCCACAAGCTCATTAGCTGTTGTTCTGGGATTCAGTTGGACGTTTCAAACCAAACCTCTTTCATCGTTGGAACAAGAAGCTTCTCCTTCCTGATGACTATGACATCTGGTTCTGCTTGTGTATTATTGATTACAGACATGTATGTTGGACCTTCAGACATCTGGATGTTTTAACCAAAAATGAACCAGTTCTTTTCTTGATGCCTCGGTTGATTTTCCATCCAATGAGGTCCTTGTGTTCGAAGGTGTACATCCACAGGTGTACTTACAATAAACTCAGTTAGTTGATCTAAAGCTTTTAATCTCAAAACACCATAATTCTCCAAACTGTTGAAGGCCACAGTCAGGTCAGTGTGTGGAAACTTCTGATTTAAAAAAAACCAAACAACAGGATGTGTCTTCTGATGTACGTCGTGAATCTGCAGTTTTACGTCCTCGTGTTTGGATCCGAGACCAGTCGGTGTGACAGAAATGTGTCGTCTGTCCTGCAGTTAAACGTTGGCTCCGCCCTCCGCCATGATGTCACACGGGTTCAAGAGCAGCAAGCAGGACTTCAGTTTTGGGCCGTGGAAGGTGACTGCTGCCAAAGACCACATCATGAAGTCCAAAGACATTGAACGGTGAGACGTTTCTCTTATATTTGGTGTTCTGAGGGCAGGTACAAAGGTATTTGATAGTTTTGTGCTTTATAAAGAGCATTTGAACATTTGGCTGGTTTAAGTTTAACTCACTCAGTGTAGCTAACTGTTCCTGAGAGCCTTCAGACATGCGTGAAGATCCCTGCAGACATGCTAGTACCAGGTGTAAACAGAGTTAAACGTGTCTGTCTGCTTCGTGTTCTCCAGGCTGGCGGAGGAGATGAACATGCCGTCTCTACCGGAGATGTTATTTGGAGACAACGTCCTACGCATCCAACACACAGACGGTTACGGCATCGAGTTCAACGCCATCGATGCTCTGAAGAGAGTCAACAACATGGAGGACTCTGTGAAGGTGGCGTGTGCTCAGGAATGGCTGGAGAGCAGGTGAGAATGGACGTGGTCCAAACTAGAAACCAAACCTGAGGTTCAGAAGTTTCTCCGTCTCAGATAAGATTTATTACATTTTTAATCTGATTTTACTGCCTTTATTGTGAGTGCCTTATAAATAAAGAATCTGGTATAAGATGTCTGTTTAACATTAAACAAGTGAAGGAGTGCTGCGTCAGCCATGACAACTCACTTTCCAAAAGTTCTCTCTTTTAAATTGGGTCTGGTACTTATCGCATTCATGGACATTAAAAGAATAAATAAATAAAATGAATAAGCCCATGCCCCATACCAGATGTAGACAGTGGGATATTATACACTTTTTCCACTTAAATATTGTGGACATGCGCCCCCTAGTGGCCCCGCCATAACTGGAGGGTGCGGTGCTCCACCAACTAACCCAAACACAGCAGCGTGAAACATCTGTTACTGATAACGCAGACATGTCTTGGATTGATGATGTTAGGCAGTGGCCTCCAGTTACAGATGAAGGTAGTTTATCGCTGTTTTTAATGATTGGTTATGGAAATATCATGATCTATTCCCATAATCAAACACTAAAAACTGTGGAACGCTGCAACGCTGGTTATAACTAACGTCAACAAGCCATAAAGATTATGCTACTATAACGTTAACGCTAGCAGTAAATTAGGCTATGTGTTAATGTTATATTTAATTTATTTTATTGCGCCCAGCAAACTGTATGGCTGCAAACAAGGCAGTCTTCGTGCAGTAAAGGCTTGTGTATTTCACATACTTTCTTCTTCCATTGTTGAATTTTCACGCCATTGTTGGCACAGTTTATGACGGAACATGTATTCCCACTCGACCGACTCGACATTATAAAAATATATATTTGTAGAAAGACAAAAACACTGGTTAATCTGCGAGCCGGTGAAAGTGTCGCTCTGTGGCACAAACGCAGTACGCCAATGGTGGACGGGGTACTTCTGGGGGGGGGCTGGCCTGAAAAAGTCTATAACTTAGAATGCAAGAGATTGTAGCAGACAAACTAACAGAACTTGTCATTATTGAAAGTCTAACCCACTGGCCCTCTGGGAAATTGTGGACATTGACCTCCCAGAAATGACCTCCCTCACATGTGCTTGGCTCCGTGTATGAAGGGTTTGGTTTGTGAGAATTTATTGTAAAGCTCTATTTGGATTCAGCCTGATTTATACTCGGAAATCAGGTCGTCTGCGTATGTGACGCAGAGATGCCCCCCCCCACCCTACCCAGACACTCTGGTGCACCTTAACAAAATTGTAGGTGACCGCAGACGGTGTCGCAGAGAGGAGAGAAAGGAGGCCTCTGATTGGTCAATTCTACATCCATGTCATCAAAGAAATGAGGAAGTACCCACATCTGTACGATTCTGGTTCTCTACGCTACAAAGACAGCACATATTCTAGTAATTCATGGAGGGAGATAGCGATGAATGTGGGTCTGGATACGGCCGAGATGGTGAGGAAGTTTAGCTAGTTCGTGATTAGTGCTGGTCGATATGACGATACATATCGTGGGGACGATATAAAAGTGTATATCGTGCCATTTCTCTTCTATCGTTTCTATCGTTTCTAACCTAATTTTATCAATTATTACAGCAAATATGTAATTAAATAACCTGCAACGATAAATTTGATAGAATCATATCTACTTCTACAAAGTAGCCTTTTATGTTTGCACGTTTATTCATGGTTAATGCCTTAAACAGAGTTCTCTTCAACCCTGATGTTTACTTTAGACACTTTATATTGGTTTGCAAACTTTGCACTACAAGGTTACAGATTTCAGAAAGTTGAAAAATAATTTGTGTTTATTTTTTATAGCTGAACTTCAGTGCAAAAATGTGTTTTTCCTCTCAGAAACTGTTGTGCACTTTAAAAAAATGTGAAAGCTACTGTACCTCTGTACCTACCTGTTTTTGCTGCACTAAAATGTATGTTTGTGACAGTTCAGCTAAATGTCCTTTCAAAATAAAGTTGAAAAGTAAGCAATGAAACTTTGTCAAACTTTTCAGAGAATAACTGAAAACATACTTTATTATGGTATATCGTGATATATATCGTTATCGTGATATAAAATAGTCCATATCGTGATATGTGATTTTTTTCCATATCGCCCAGCACTATTCGTGATTGTCGCTCTTGTGTTGTGGCGTAAAATAACATAGCGGAGACCGTGCGTCAAAATTGAGCATAAATCAAAAGTAACTGCGACACATCGCCACGAGAGTAAACTCAGCCCTTTAAAAGTAATTCTGCCCGGAGTGATTGTAGAAATAGAAATTAACCTGCCAAAATGACAATATTTCTGGACATCCATCACCCCTTTTTTTTCCCCCTTTATATATTTATTTGGAAGGATGTATCAGAGGTGAGAAAACGTGACTTTGTCATATAAAATGACTTTGAGTTCTATCAACATTTTGAAACGTTGCTTCAGTTCTGTGCTAAGACTGTGGTGGAAGCTAACCGTGTTATTGTCTGATTTCAGAGCAGAATCTGAACACTCCAAAGAGGTGGTGAAGCCTTACGACTGGACGTACACCACAGATTACAGAGGCACTCTGATAGGAGAAAGTTCACAAATAAAGGTGAGTTCATCAGACATCATCAACGCTGCTCAGTGTCCTGAATATTAAAGAAGTTGATGGTTTAACGTCTGCCTCGTTTTTGTGAAGGTGACTAAAACAGCAGAACGCATCGACCTGGAGAAGCTGAAAGCTCGGGAACAGATCATGTTCTTTGAGGAGGTGTTGCTGTTTGAGGACGAGCTGCACGACCACGGAGTCTCCATGATTAGTGTCAAAATCGTAAGTGTTTTTCCGCCGTGACATTGTTTGACTTAAATTTACTCTGACTTTAATGTCTGCACAAATGGTAACAACCCAAGATGTTTCATGCTTTTTCTTTTCCTCATCAGCTTAATTTCATTTGTCAATATACAACAATTTTTACATTTCAGACCTGCAACACATTCAAGAGAAAAAAAATCATGTCAGGCAATTCAGTATGGAGGCCCGTTTGGGTCATAATTCAATGAATAAATGAGTCTAATATTATGAAATATTTTCCATTATCATTATAATGGTTTCGTTTTTCATAAGAATGACTTGTGTGTCAATCACAGCAGAGAGGGCGGAGCCAATAATGTGATTGGCTGCTCTTTCATTCAGGCACAAGCAACAGAACAGTGAATCGTCAAATCGGGTCAAAATAGTATCGTCTGATAAATGCACCTCATTTTTGATATTGTCTGCTAACCTGGTCAAGGTTTCCCGTAGCTCAGTCCAAGCTAGCATCGCTACAATCGGACTAGGAGTGCACCTTGATGACGCCACGGCCCGCTGCTAACGGGACCTCACGGCCAAAACTAGTCGATGTCAGAGCGTAGAATGGAGAAGGATCAGCCAATGAGCGTGCAGGTCAACCACTGGTCCCGCCCACTGGCAAAATGTCATTATTATGTAAAAACTCATTCTTATGAAAAACGAAGTAATTATGTCAAAACTCATTCTTAGATAAAAAAGCTATTCTGAAATAAACTATTATGCGTTAAACTAAGATTAAATAATAATAAAATTATATTTCATAATAATTACATTTTTTTCATAATAGGAAATATTTCATAATAATACACATATATTTCATAATATTGGGAAACATTATTTATTTGTTTGGTTGTTTGCATTTGTGTTGTTGTTTACATGTGTTCAGATTGTGGTGTGTGTTTATTCAAACACGCACCTGTAAGCTACCTGTAAGTAACACACAAACATCTTTGTTCGCTTTATGTGCTCGAACACTTGTGACTGAGAGAAATGGGTCATTTTCAGGCTCAACCAGATGTGATGGAGCAGAGACCGAATAAGAAAACCTTTATTGTTATTGAACATTATTGTACAGAAATCAGTATTCTAAAAAAACAACATGACACACGTTATTCTCTGTGTCATTACAGGCGTGACCTTTAACCTCAATATGAGTCAGACTGCAGATATTGCTAGTTGATAAATATTTTGGGCCCAAAATATATATATGTATGTATAATAAAGTATTTTTCATTTCATTTTTTCATTTTCATTTCATTATGGTTATGTAGCTGCACTAGCGGATTCACCGTAATGCACAGCAGAATAATGAGTTAAAAAAGCTTAGTGAAAGTTTAATACGCTCCGTCTTTGACGTTGCAGAGGGTGATGCCCACCAGCTTCTTCCTGTTGCTGCGCTTCTTTCTGCGGGTGGACGGAGTTCTGATTAGAATAAACGATACTCGACTCTATCACGAGGTAAGTCGAGTCATATCGAGCGGAGGAAGTTGGAGGCTAATCAGAAGTGATTCCACGTTCAGGGGTGTGTTTCTGGTTCCAGGCTGGGATGGAGTACATGCTCCGAGAGTTCAGCATGAGAGAAAGCAAAGTAGCAGACCTGAAGGTGAGGCGGGAAACATCACCTGGAAAAGAAGGGACGCCCTCGGTTTTTGAAACGCGGTGAAAAAAAAAAAAAAGAAACTCAGATGAATGACTACACATGACACATTACTATGGTTGCAATATTCAAAGTTGGCAATGTTCCATAAGAAATAACAGGAATACATGAGAATTAATCGGAATAAAATTGATTGTCACTAGGAACATAAATGTAGTTGTTTTAAAATAATAAATCAATAAATAATCTTTGAGCACATTTTTGGTTAAAACAAGCAGATTTAGTGTACATTCAGTTGAATTTAAATTCCTGGATGAAGAGACAAGTTCTAGAACCCTCCACATGAGACCGGGTCTATTGAAGACACACTTTCTGAGCCCAACTGCTTCATCCAGTCCAGTATGTTTTGATAACATGACTAAGTTGAATATATTTGACTGATAATCTTTAAGCTATCATTAAAGTTTAACCAACAAATAGAAAAAATGTTTATAAAACAGCTAACTAGCATAATAATCTCCAATTTGTTAAATGTAAGATGGCTAACACCATTTAACTGACACATAGGCTAGCTACTATGGTGTTTGCTAGCTACTATGGTGTTTGCTAGCTACCTGTATTTCTGGCAAGTTGTAGGGTCCCAAGTTTCTCAGTATGTGTTAGGGATATTTTTATGCCGATATTGGCATAAAAATGTAATATCGGTAAATATCGCTATGGGTTTTTTTTTTTTTGTTTGTTTGTTTTTTTGGGTTTTTTTTTTTTTGTTTGTTTGTTTTTTGGTTTTTTTGCACAGGCAATGTGTTAATTCCACGACAGGAGATATGTGATGTTACCTAAAATTAGTTTTGAGGAAAAATAGCCCGCATATATTTTTATAGCCTTGGCTTGTCAGGCTGCTGTTGAAAATAAGAATTTTGTTCTTAATTTGCTTGCCTGGATAAATAAAGGTTATATAATAATATATCGGTATCGGTAGATATCGGTATCGGAAATTGAGAGTTGAACAATATCGGCATATCGGATATCGGCAAAAAAGCCAATATCGGACATCCCTAGTATGTGTACTTGTCTGGGCCCTGCGATGGACTGGCAACCCGTCCAGGTGGACCCATGCTGGGATCGACTCCAGCAGATCCCCGTGAGCCTGTGTAGGATTAAGCAGGTGTAGATGATGGACGGATGGACTTGTCTGTACTTGTTCTTGTTCTTCTTTCTAAAGTCTTCATACAGACAAGTCCACAGATGTGTTCTTAAGCCATCATATCATGCGCTGTGTTAAATGTTTTCCTGGATGTCTCTCTGATTTCGTGCAGAAGGTTCCTGCAGCGCTGTTCACCGACCCAAATGAGATCGCTCAGCACCTGACGCTAAAGCTGACCGAGTGTGAGAAGCTGGAACTTCCTGTGATGCAGCCTCAGACATGAAACCACCAGCTCTGGGCTGAGGCCGTGCACAGTGAAGGACGGGACGCCGACATCTTTAACAGGAAAATCAAACCCACCGGCCACCACCAGTGGTGTAGGAGCAGTTTTATCTGTGACTGATCTGAGGGCCTCTTCTAAACCTTAGCAGCATGACTTCAGCAGATCTAATCTCCTGATCCATCTCTGCAACGTTTTTTTGTGTCTGTAAAAAGATCATTTCTGGTTTTATAAAGTCAAAATCACCACCAGTATGTTTTTAAGGAGGTTTGTGGAAGCTGACAGTCGACTGTCTCCATACTCTCTGTAAAAGTCCACCATTTGGCCAAATACATGATGTTTCTGTAAATACATCAGATTTGTTGTATGTGACGTGATTTATTTTCTTTTTTTCTGAGAAACATTAATATTTTACTTCAGCTCTCCAAAATATTGACAAGTCCAAATATTTCAAGAAAAGAATCTCCTAATTACATTTTGAATTTGTTTTAAATTTGAGTTAGGAATAAAAATGTGTTTGTAATTTGTTTTTATTTTAGTTCAATGGTGTTCATTCTGTTTTCAGTTTCTTAGAAAAAGTTGCTTTTTTCCTTTGTTTCAGAAGAAAGGCATATAAAATATGTCTTAAACAAAGGAAAAAGCAACTACTGTTTTATTTTTTTTTAACTATTTGAATACTTTTTATATTAATAACAAAATAAAAATTAAAACATTTAAAATATTTTTGAATGTTAAATAAAAATAAGTAGAAATTTTTAGTTTGTAGTATTTTACAACCCCAATTTCCAAAAACTGGGACAGTGTGTAAAACCTAAATATAAACAAAATGTAATAATTCACAATTTTCATAAACCCATGTTTTCATATTTTGTTCCCAATTGAACATAAAGAAGATATTAGATGTTGAAACTGAGACATTTTATCATTTCATGGAAAATTTTAGTTCATTTTAAGTTTGATGGCAGAAACACATCTCAAAAGTTAGGACTGGGACAACAAGACGGTGGAAAAGTAATGACACAAATCAGAAACAAGTGGACAAGCATTTGACAGCTAATAAGGTTAATTAGTAACTGTAATTAGTAATATGGGAGGTCCCGGGTTTGAACAGTTCATTGTGCAATCCACAATTGCAGGTTAAAGCTGAATCATGGAAAGACGAAGCCACATTAAAGCTGAAAGCAACGTTTATCGGGCCCTCGCACCCATGGCCACCGCCCCCCCATGGCCACCCCCCTCCCCCCAGGTGTCCAGCACCTTCCCAAGCCAGTCAGGATTCAAGACAATACAGTGATAAATCCATTTGGTCATAAAATGGAAAAGTTGCTGCTCAGCTTGAATCCAAAGGTATGAAAACAAAAAACTGGCCTGGAATCCACTCAGAGCTCAGTTCTAACCGGCCACATCAAGGCTGCAACTGTTACAGCTGACTATAATCTTAAACAAATATAAAGAGTCAGAGATCTAGAGAGATTTACAGAAACTTATCAAGCCTTCATCTCCAGCAGGCTTGACTACCATAATGATCTTTTATCTGATTAGACAGCTTCAGATCATGATGAACCCTGTTGTCAGAGTTCTAGCAAGTACCAGGATAACTGAGCACATTACTGCTGTTACCTCAGACAGCTGTCCATGTACAAAATTTGGATGGTGAACGAGGACTTTTTTCAGTATGAGCTGTAGGAATCCAAGGCTGATCTGATAAAGCACAGATAGGATACAAAATACACAAAATAATGTGACCAAAATCATGGTCCTTTGACAAGACATTGGCACTGTTTTGATGATGAACTAATCATCAAATACAGGAATCTTCAAGCAGATTGGATAATGCATGTGTAATTCAGAACAACATTTCCATTCATGGTACGATATCAAACTGTCGTTCTCACGAGGACACCCTTTGATAAAAAGTTAGTTTTCACCGTCAGTCATCATCAGTGTCTTTACTACTGACTGAGCAGGTTTGAGATGTCAGCTCACCTCCGTAGGAGCAGGGATGCCTAAAACATGACATTTCCTTTAGCCAACAGGTGGTGCTACAACTGTTCTTGAATATTACAGGTTCTATGAGTTCAGGATGGGACTACAATCATACCCATCCGTTTTAGACCAGATTAAACAACATATGGCTGAGTTATAGCCAATGGGGCCATGATTTGCACTGGATCCCATAATGTGATGAATATCATTGCAAATTTCAGCTGATTGTGAACAGCTAAACCTCGCATAACGCTTAAAACTAATCAGAATTCAACCATTAACATATTTATTCTCAAACAACTACATTTATTTTTGCTTCATGACTGCTGTCAAACACATTTTCTTTTCCTGCATCATGACAGGTTACTTTTGGTATTATGGTATGCTTCTTGTTCACAACTTTCTACATCTATGTTAATTCACAATTATAATTCTTTCAAAAACACATTTTTCAAGTACTACTCATCAAAGGAGCTCTAACTGTCAGCTTGATTATAAACTTTATATTATAAACATTTCAAATTCAAGAACACAGCCTCAAACAGGTTAATTGTACAAAGAGATTCTGTATTTCCAACATTGTTTATCAGACTGTAACTTCATTACAACGGCTGGAACCTTGGAGCTATCCAGCTGCCCTTTTTCAGCCAATTTTATTTGTTATTATTGTTCTGTTATGCACATTCTAAAAGTGTTTTCTACATTTTTAAATTACCTTTGTGCCAGGAATATGCAATGCATATAATCTTGCCTTTTCGGTATCATACAAACTAGTTACAGCCTTAATCTTTACACAAACAGGGAATGAAAGGATCTTATTCTTAAAACATATAGCATAACGACCCACATAAAATAAAATGTTTCTTATAACACAACCCCCTTTTTCCTCAGAAGTTTGTATCAAAGATCACAATGTGTGGTGATGATCTGGTATAAAGAAGTACATTTTGCAGTTTAGCTTGGGAAACGTATGTAGATTGAAGACAAAAAAGTGAGGAGTATTTGACTAAATGTCTTGGAGGTGTTTGTTTACATATGATTCCTGGAAATGACAAAAATACTCATAAAAATGCACATTCAATTGAAAATACCGGACATTTTTGTGGTATTAGAGCATGGTGCCAAGACTGGGTTTGAGTCAGATCCACAATGTTCATCCTTGTAGGTGAAACTTTATACTGGGGGTTGTCAATAAATTTGAAGCAGGTGGCGCTATTGAGCCCATTTTTGCACACCAACGCCCAGAACCCATGAAATATGTAATTTTGCACAAAACCGGATGTGTATGTATATAATGTGTCCAAAACACATCCTCAAAGATGTTTTAGGTCCAAAAAGGATCCGATGCCCAAAACAACCTCAAATCCTGTAGATGTTGAGGAGCAGCTACTGTACTCCCAGTTCCTCCTCGATGTCTGACCCTCTCAGCCTCTTTCTAAGGAAGAGTCCAGCCACCCTGCAGAGGAAACTCCATTGATCCTCCATGTTACCATGGTAGAGGGGTTTACATGCCTGAAATGTCACTAGGTGGAGTCTGTAATTGGTCCTGGAGAATGGACTACACCAAGAACTATTCAGTTGACTCATACCGTCTATTTTTTTAATTCATTTTTTAAATCAAGAATTCAATGTCCCTTGCCTGGATGAGGGTTACCAGGGCTCCACCCTGGAGCCAAGCATGGGGAAGGGCCCATTAGTGAGCACCTGGTACCTGGACTTTTACCCACAGGATCCAGCCAGGCTCAGTTGAATGAGCTATGTAGGTTCACTCAGCACCTGTGGGAAGGGCTATAGACCTTTTTGGGCCGGCCCCCCGGAAGTACCCCGTCCGCCATTAGTGGAGTGTGCTACAGAGCGACACTTTCACCGGCTCGCAGATTACAAATATATATTTTTATAATGTCGAGTCGGTCGAGTGGGAATACATGTTCCGTCATAAACTGTGCCAACAATGGCGTGAAAATTCAACAATGGAAGAAGAAAGTATGTGAAATACACAAGCCTTTACTGCACGAAACTGCCTTGTTTGCAGAACAAGAAGTTAGAAAGACGTGGGGGAAAAATATCAACAGAAAGGACTTTGTTCCAAATGAATACAGCCGGGTGAGTTTTCGTTAACATTCAATCTCGTACTACTCATAGTCTCGCTGAGAGTCCCGGACGATTCTGGACGAAAGAACAGCAGTATGAGGCTACTGTAGCCCTCGGCACTAGCACAAGCCTATAAATCAATGAAAGGATAAATGAATGAATGACTTAGGAGAATGATAAAATAAATTAAATATAACATTAACACATAGCCTAATTTACCGCTAGCGTTAACGTTACAGTAGCATAATCTTTATGGCTTGTTGACGTTAGTTATAGCCAGCGTTGCAGCGTATTCCCACAGTTTTTAGTGTTTGATTATGGGAATAGATCATGCTATTTCCATAACCAATCATTAAAAACAGCTATAAACTACCTTCATCTGTAACTGGAGGCCACTGCCTAACATCATCAATCCAAGACATGTCTGCGTTATCAGTAACAGATGCTAAAAGCTACTGTGTTTGGGTTAGTTGGTGGAACACCGCACACTCCAGTTATGTCGGGGCCACTAGGGGGCGCATGTCCACAATTTTCAAGTCGAAAAGATCTATATGGATCAGGTGTAATGTGGGACATGGGCCTTCACCTGTTGAAACTGGCTCAATTTTTCATGTAATCAACTATGAATCATAACAGATAAATATATTGTTTATTGGAGATATTGAAGTGTTTATCACAGTGCTCACATAATGTTTCTATACAGTTGGAAAGTGTAAAAAAGGTTAGTCTTACACCAGATATGTCACACATCAATAACTTCATAAATGTAGATTTACTTTTTTCATCTAAAAATACAATCACGACCGAAGTTAAAGCAATTATATAACTTAACATGATTCAAACAGATTCAACAGATTGTCTCTTGAGGCTCCTGCCATCAGTTTGCACTGCACACAGATGATGCTCTTCAAATTTAAGCTTTGAACTTTTGTTTCCAAACAGGATCACAGTGACATGCTCTTTGGTGTTTCCAACACTCTCAGGGGTAAAACATCTTCCACCCATTCTTCTCCGAAGCGTAACATCCTCTTCCATAAATCCACTTCACGTGTTGTTGAATCCATCCAGACGACTTGGACTCCATAACTCTTCCCTGCAGACAGTCACAAAAATGATGTGATTATTATGAATATCTGAATTAGGTCGACTCAAAGAGCTAATGTATACACGGTGTTAAAGGTGGAATGGACTGAAGTCCAAAACAAGATAAAGTAAAGTAAATGTGTAAACCCTTCCACTAGGAAAGGGTTTACAGCTGAGCTTAACTTAAAAAGCAAACCAAAGTCGTGTTATAATTGGCTTTGCTTTAAGACATCATTTATTTTATTCCTATTTTATAGTTTTCCATTGAACCCTTGTTCACTGAGCTCATGCTGGCTGCGGTTACATGATGTTTTTTAATTCGGAATTAATAATTAGGAATTAAATAATTCCGAATTAAACTATTTTCCTTCGAGTTTACATGGAAATAGTAATTCCGAATTGAGGTTTACATGGAAAACACGTTTCTTCGGCTTTATCCAACTCCGCTTTAGGTCTGGGGGTTGGGAGGGGTTCTGATTGGATGGGGGGGGCGGACGTCTTTACATCTACCAGAAGAAAACAAACTTAGCTAACTCGGTTAGCAACAACATTCCACTTATTTTTGACCTGGGTGGCGTCTCTATCTGTGAAACCTCCTTCATTTAACCTGGCCGCTACAACTTTGAAAAGCTCACAATTTTTATGTTTTCTGCCATCTGTTCTTTTAATTATTTCCAGTTCCTCCAAGCTATTTATTAAATAAATCGCCTCTGCTCTTGACCACCGTTTACTGCGTGCCGCCATCTTGAAACTTTGTTTTGAAAACAAGCCCAGCGCGGAATATAAGCGTCATCGCGACAGACGGGTAAGAGAACTAGCATGCGCAGAAAGATCGGAATTAATTTAAACAGGAATGAGTGTTTACATGACTGCGGAATTATTTAATTCAGAATTAAAATGGGAATAAACCAGCCACTTACTTCGGAATTAAGTTAATTCGGAATTGACATTTTCATATGGAATTAAGTGTTTACATGGTAACTTTTATTCGGCTTTAACTTTAATTCTGAATTAAAGAGGAATTAAACTTCCCATGTAAACGCACTGAATGATGACATAAATAACTGCCACTACTTTACCTGTGACCTCAATAAATGCATAAATGCTCTAGTTCTAAAGTGAAGATTTCTCCAGTTTGTTCTTGAGCTTCCGACGTAAGAATCGGGCTAACAGTAGGCTAACATTAGCCAAAAGTCGTTCATTGTTAATCAGCCTCTTAACCAGTTCAACCACATTTCAGTCAAAAATTGTTGATCTTTATGCCGCTAACTGATCTGGCTTAACAAGACTTAGACCTGGGCTCCTTTTTTAAAAGCTTGATTTTCTCAAGTTTGAAATGAAAACAAGGAGGTGCAGAAACCTCGTTTCCTCCAAGACTTGACGGCAGTCTCAGTTGGGTTATAAACTATGGTGCAAATTCTGAACTAGCGGAAATTATTTGGATTCCCCGCGGCTCTAGTTCTATGCTACAAACCGGTACCATGGCAGAACAAGACAAAAGGCAGGAAAAGAAAATGATTGTATACGTGCTGATATTAGCAAGTGAGATGTTGACTTGACCTGTAGTTACAGGTTGATTGTGTTGTGGTCACAGCTTTGCTACCGGCTAGTTGTTAGTGTTGGAAGCGAGAGTGTTTATGACTTATTCATCTGATAATAACTCAAAGCTCCAGAGCTCAACTACAGTTAAATTATTTGATTTTCATGCATTATCAACTCATGACACCGTGACGTAAATAACAAGTAATTATCTAATCTCTTTTGATGACAAACTCAAATTTCTGCATATTTGTGATTGCTATCATGGGTTAAAATTTATTTCAATAATACTTTATTAGTCAACTTAGGGAAATTATACATCCCAGATCTGAATGAGTGGACTGTTCTTATTAAAGACTTTGGGCCTGATTTACTAAGATCCTAAATAAAGAGTACTAAATTGCGTGTGCACTGAAAAAGTTTGCGCGTGCTGTTGTTGTGTGTTTTGCGAGTGATCAACTAAGAATGCTCGCGCAATTGATAACGGGTGCAAACCGCAGTATTTAAATGAGGTGTTGCGTGTCTTACGGTTTGCGCCATGGAGAGTCTGGATGGAAAGCAGGATAGACGCAAGCGCAAAATGAAATTTGACGAGTTGGAGTTAGAGATATTAGTGGAAGAGGCAAATAAACACATTCATGAATTAAAGCAAAGAAATTTAAACATTACCAAAAGAAGCGCAATATGGGAGAAAATGTGCGATGGAATAAATGCAGTTGGTAAAACAAAAAGAACGGCAGATGAGGTTAAAAGAAGGTGGCAAGATATAAGGCGAAGAACTAAAGAAAAAGTGGCCTTTAATAAAAACTTCGGCAAACAAGACAGACGGGTGGTTTAAGTGGCCGTTGAAAGTTCAAGCCTCCATAACCGCGGAGCGCTGTCATTACGGAGATGCGTCTCTGCGCGCAGCTGTGGCATCAATGAGTGGAGCTGTGGCTGGAGCCGACTCGTCCTCACACACTACTCATTCGTAAAAAAGTATATGTTTTTTCATAAAACCATCCATCCATCCATCCATCCATCCATCCATTAGCTTCCGCTTATCCGAAGTCGGGTCGCGGGGCAGCAGCTTCAGAGGTCCAGATCCCCCGGCCGCTTCCACCAGCTCCTCTGGGAGAATCCCGAGGCGTTTTTCATAAAATGATGTGGAAATAACCCATTTTATTACAACTGAAATTGTGCTTGGGAGGAGTATTTTCACCGGACATTTTGACCGGAGAGATTATAAAATCCCGGACTTCCGCATATTTTACCAGACAAAGTCCGGCAATTACCAGACAACGGAAACCCTGGTGCCTCCTGTGGCAACCTTTTGCTGAATAATACTCGATTTAACATTCAAATAAAATTTCTCCTTTTGCATGTGCAAACAAATTTACACGAGTCCGAAAGACTCTCTCTCTGCGTATTCTTTGATTTTGGCGATGTCGCCTCCTTGCCACAATAACAGCAGCCATCGGTGCGTAATGCTGGACAGATTAGCACCTTCCTTTCGAACGTATTAAATACAGATGCAATCACAATCCCCGCAATTACTTTCAGGGTTGGTAAATCTCATTGCGTGTGGTAAATGGACCTATTTGCATTTTCCCCTCCCAGTATTTAGCGCTTTCTGGCGGGTACGCCCCATATTGATTATTCATCAGAGCAAAAGTGCTAAATGAACAGCATGTGCTATTTTGCTCATTTGAGAGGCGCAGTCCTCTTTGCACGCTGTTAGTAAATCAGCTTGCGCATTGGTTTGCGGGTGATGTCAAGTTTGCACACGTTTTTACGCACGCAAACCTTTAGTAAATCAGGCCCTTTGTTTTTACACTTTGCTTTTGAGTGTGACTCCAAATCCAGACCTCCATCCATCCATCCATCATCTATGTCTTAGTTCTGTTTGTCTTAGTGCAATTAACTGATATGTTGCCAAATTTAAAAATGCATGTAAACATACTCTTACGACTAAAGTCCTGTCTTCGTTACACACAAATCTTTTTCAGACTTTAGTGCATCATAACACAGTAGTGAAATCTCACCGGTTCCCAGTCCCAGTCTCAGCCCTCCTACGTAGCGGTTCTTCAGCCGGTTCTGGTCCCAGACGGTGAGTTCCACACAGGCCTCTCTGAGGTCCTCTGGTCTGAAGCCGTCATAGACCATGGTATGGTTAAACATCGGGCTCTCTGTCCTCTTCACCACCCTCGTCTTCTGACGACTTTTCCAACTCGTGTCAGGAAGGACAGAGCTTCAGCACCAACAGGACAGGTGAGTTTAAAACAACCAACAATGAGACACAAGTTGTTTGATCACATTAACATTTAATTATATGTCTATTGTCGTTGTCTGTCTGTCTCAAAACTTCCAGAATCAATTTCTTCATTTAGTACTTTGTGTTTCACAGAGACGTGTCTACAAGAGCATCTTCTGAACTCCAGCTCTCTGTCCAGCTTTTATCCAGCTCCCAGTCACACAAACCAGTTTGTTCCAGTTCTGCAGCGCCTTTATTCCATCCCGCTGTGCTGTGTGAACAGCATGTGAGGCGGAACGCCATGACACTTTTGGTTTGTTACTCTTGCCTCCTGATTTCCTACATTTGAGTCCTCTAACCCTAAACATTGCACTTTGCCTTACAAGTCCACCATGTATGTCTGTTTTTGACCACTTTGAGACAACCAGTAGACCCGCTTTCACCAGTTGCAATTTTTAATTTTCAATAGGCATTTGCCGATTGTGCTAGTAAAAGTGGCATATTATGCTAGTGGCAGCGCTCGTTTTTTGCCCAAATTATGCTCAAATTATGCTCGCTTTTCAAAATTATGCTACTTTAAAAAAAAAATTATTCTGTGCACAAACTTCACAACTCACAAGACAAGTTTGAAAATGTATTTTATTAACCCTGGCCTGATGTTCTGGGCCCGGTTGTTCAAAACCTGGGTAACTTTATCCGGTGGTTAGGCCTATACGGCGGATAAATCTGCTATCCAGCGGATAGTTATCCAGCGAACAAAAATAGGTTTCACAAAGCCTGGATAGTGTGGTGGATAACTATCTGCGGATAGCTTGCTAACCATCGCGTGTAGCAGAGCGTGACACAGTTTGCGCAAGGTTTTGCCCTCAAATGGCCTCCAGTTACCATGGTAAAGTATGCAAATTTCAAGTAAACAACGAACTGTGCGCGCGCTAGCAGCATGCGCTGGGTTTCAAAACAAATAAAAACAAATACAGTGAAAACTAAACCATGCAGTTTCCGACAAAGCCCTGACTAACAAATTTAACATTGAATAATCTCTTCATTTTCTTGAATTATTCTAAAATTGTGCTATTAAAACAAGAAAATATACGGATTATGCTAGCAGTACTACTTTTGGAAAAAGGGCAAAAATTATGCTCAATTCCACAGATTATGCCAAAAATTATGCTAGCAAAATCGGCAAGAGCCTAATTTTCAATGCATTTTGGTTGACTTTCACTTGCATTTTAAACTGACACATGACAGCTGGGATGTTGCTCAGTTACAAAACTAGCTCAGCTTGGTTTGTATTGATTAAGTAATTTTGAAATAAACCTGTAGGGTGAAGGTGTAATGAACCCTATCATAGTGGGAAATGATAAACAGTTGTATTTTACAGAAATATTGGAAAATGGGCTACTAAACCTCTATCCATCCATTATCTACGCCCGCTTAATCCTCCGTAGGGTCACGGGGATCTGCTGGAGTCTATCCCAGCTCTCTTTAAGGTGAAAGGTAGGGGTACACCTGGACAGGTCTCCAGTCCATCGCAGGGCCACATGTAGACAAACAACCACTCACACTCACAATCACTTCTACGGGTAATTTAGAACCACTAATCAACCTGACATGCATGTCTTTGGTATGTAGGAGGAAGTACCCGGAGTACCCGGAGGAAACCCACATAAACACAGGGAGAACATGCAAACTCCACACAGAAAGACCTGCTGAGGTTCAAACCAGGAACCTTCTTGCTGTGAGGCAACAGTGCTGACCACCAAGCCACCGTGCTGCCTAATATTAAACAATAAATACCAAAATAAAAATCAGGGTTGTCCAGAACAGTTCACAGAGTGATTTCCTACCACTTTACAAACGGGTTGATGGTGGCTCCTCTGACTGCAGGAAGGTTCTTACAATCTTTCACCCAAATCTGCACCTCACCAGTTTCTGTCTGAGCCGTTCCCTTATCTGTGGATGCAGTCAGACCACAACAAGTTACATTTATATCACAAAAGTGAAGGGAAAAACCAGGGACACGTCGTGAACTCACTGCGAGGTGTCTGTAGCTGGAATCTCAGGGCGACTCTCATCTGTCCTCTGCTGTCCGTCAGGTGTGGTAGAGTCAGAGCTGTGATTTGTGCTGAGGCCTGAATGATGGAGTTCAGCTGAGTAAATGTCTAACAACTCCAACAGGTACAGGATGTACGCTGATGTGAGGCATTTACCCTGGCTTTCATCAGTGCATATTCATTTATCTGGGTGTTGCTGAAGTCCCAGTCAGATAAATGCAGGTCCACCTCGCCCAGGAAACTGTTCCGCCCAAAAGTGTTGTTGTGCCACACTGAGATGTTCAAATTCTGAGTTTTCAGCACTTCATTTACAATTTTAAACTATGAAAAGAGAAGAGAGTAACAAATAGTGATGGAAAAAAAGCATTCAGGGGTATTTATTCAAGTTGCAATTGTTCCAATTCCCAAAACCAGCATTGGAGATTCCCACTGATTCTGTCATAAATAAGGTTATTAGGATCTGCAAGTATTTATTTCAGAGTACCATCACAAAGAGAACTCCAGTTCATCATCATTGCTCTAAAACAGGAGTCTCAAACTCTCGAGGGCTGCCGCTGTCCTGCATGTCTTAGATGTTTCCCTGCTTCAGTTTGAGACCGCTGCACAGCAAAAATGCCTTCCAACTTCCTGTTTTGAGCCATGTGAGCAAGCTATCTGGCATTAGCTTTGTTAGCAATATGGTAGAATGACCATTAGGCAATATTGTAGTTTTCAAAGCTGGCAATAAAGTTGTTAAATGTCACATGAGTAGTCTTGTAAAGTATCTAAGGAACCATCAGATGAAAGGACTGAGAGGTTTATTAGGTCAAAGCAGGAGATGGAGGAGCTACAGTCGACCTTGATGTTTTGCCTTTCAGAAACAAGAGAAATGGTGAATGAAGGTCTGCCAGCCTACAAAAGTGGACATGATGCTCTGGTGACCATCGTCTGACAATCATACAAGGTGGGAAGTAAATATTTATTTATATTTAATTTTAAAAGAAAATCTATAATAGGTGGTTTTGGAATGGTACTCAGTATAAGCATGTACCTAAAGCCCAGGTTTCAGAATTCTTATTAAAGAGGAAAAATGGTAAATGAACATCGCTAATTCAAATAAAAGCACTAATTTCATTCACAATGCAGAGCAAAAAGTAAGATAACACTGAAATAAAAGCACATAAAATTTGTACTTCAAGTTCTTCAGTAAAGCTTTATTAAATTCTAGCCTGGTCAGCCAAACCTACTAAAATTCTCTCTTGTAAAGTGGGTCTGGTACCGCTTCCATTCACAGCTATTTCCACAAGTACGGAACATACCGGTTCAGTCAGGAGCACGTTTTATACTATGACTCATACAAGAGCAGCCAAGAGCCACAACTCAAAAGAGCAAAGATGGCTGCTGTCACATGCTTAGTTTCTCTGACTGGGTGTATGACTATTCAAAGGTGTCCTGAGGCAGGTTCTTCTGCGTCTGTTCGGACCGACTCTTGGAGTGCGTCAGCAGCCGTTGTCTTTAAGAGCAGGTTGCACTTTCCTCAATCCACTTTCCCAAACCCGTCATGGAGGGAGGACAGGCACGGTGCTTCTCACAGCTCATGCATGAGGAGAAGAGTAGGCAGACAAATATGAATATACATATATACATATATATATATATATATATATAATATTATATATATATATATATTAATGTACACAGGGCTTTACACTGACACGGCCAACCGGCCAAATGCTGGTAAAATTTAGCTTGTGGCTAGTAACAATTTCTGTCTCATAAGCAACTTTGCTGGTAACTTATTATTTGATATGACACACACACAATATTTGTACCAAGTGTTTGTATTTAAAATGTAAATGCAAGAATATTGTGAAGAAGAAAAAAACTGACAGCAAAACTGTGGCTAGCATAAAGACTAAATGGCTAATGACGAGGAAAAACACTAGCCACAGTGGCTGGTGAGCCAAAAGTTAGCGTCCAAGCCCTGGTACCCCACACACACACACACACACATGCACACCACACATATATATATATATATATATATATATATATATATAATATAATATATATATATATATATATAGTCATGGAAAAAATGATTACCCCACCCTTGTTTTCTTCAGTTTCTTGTTCATTTTAATGCCTGGTACAACTAAAGGTACATTTGTTTGGACAAACATAACGATAACCACAAAAGATTGCTCATAAGAGTTTTATTTAAGAGCTGATATCTTACCATTTTCCATGGTTTTCTTGATTATAACCTAAATCGCTTAAGTTTTTTACATCAATAGCTATGGCGTTGTACTGCCAAAAACACTGCTTTTATGCATTCAGTGTTTTTCTTTTATGGTCTGTTTTAGTCACATGATGACGTTTAGTGGTACCAGGTATTAAAATGAAACAAGAAACTGAAGAAAAAATGGTGGTCTAATAATTTTTACCATGACTGTATATATATATATATATATATATATATATATATATATATATATATATATATATATATATATATATATATATATATCTCCATTAGTTGGTGCGCTGCCGGTAAACACGCTCTGGTCGTCTATGGTTTAACTGGCGAGAAAGCCAACGTAAGCCAGGGGTTTAAATGAGGCCAAATCACGCATGCTTTAATTCAAAAAAGTGGAGCCGTTTGTGCACTTCAATGTGTGACCAAGTGGACGCACATTGAAGCCATTTGGGCGCGCTCTTGTACGATTCGGGGCCTAACTCTTTTGTATTGAAGAGGAAATTACCTCGGGTGGCTGGTCAGGCTAGCTCCCATGATGGTTGTGTTTATGTACAAAATACAAATTAGAAGTAAGGAGAAATGTGTAAAAAAAAATCTAACATTCTCACCGTGAGGACTTCATTGTAGGTTGGGTTTAAGGTTTTCTTTTTAATACTGGTTTTCCTCTTGCCCAACTTTGTCTTGTCTGGGAGAAGGTAACATTTCACATACCTGCAAAAACACAATGGACAATAATCTGTTTATAGAGACTCACCCTTACAAGATGTCTTACAGCTGGTGTCTCATAAAGACTCGTTAGCTGTGAAGGACTTATGCTAACTAGATACCATGGATTTATATTGATTTCCAATTAGTCCTATATATGTGTTTTTTTTCATTCTATTAAGTTGGTGTGTATTGTGTGGATATATGTGCTGACATGAGTGTATTGAAAAGGTGGACTGGTCTCTTTTCACAGACTCTGGAGGTGTGGCAGCTTGTATATTCAGCTTGGCTAACCAGTAGCCTTTATGTTCCTGCAAAATCCAGCCTTGAATGAGGAACCAACAGGTGTACTGCCATAACTGCTTCACCTGTAAAATCTGATTTGTTCTTAATATTAGAGGCAAAAAAAATAACTGTATCCAATGAGATCGTTAGACCATACCTGAGAGTAAAGGACACTCCCATGTCGTAACGAACTAAAAGTTAATGTATGTACTGGAATTTTTTTTTTTGTTTTCTGCAGAAAAACTCACTTTTGACCTCTGTGCTGTATTGGAGAATAAAAGCTATTTGATGCATCTCATCTACTGACTCCAGTATTCATTTTCCCAGCTGCAAGTTTTTGAGATAATGCAATACATTGGAAGAGAGACAAGATTGTATGGAGCCCCGTTTGGGTCATAATTCAATGAATAAATGAGTCTATTGTTATGAAATACAGGCGTTTATTATTATGAAATACATATCCATTGTTATGAAATGTTTCCCATTATTATGAAATATATGTGTATTATTATGCAAATTTCCCCATTATTATGAAAAAATGTAATTATTATGAAATATATTTTTATTATTATTTAATCTTAGTTTAATGCATAATAGTTTATTTCAGAATGGCTTTTTTATCTCAGAATTAGTTTTTACATAATTGTTTCATTTTTCATAAGAATGAGTCTTTCCATAATAATGACATTTAGCCAGTGGGCGGGACCAGTGGTTGACCTGCACGCTCATTGGCTGATCCTTCTCCATTCTACGCTCTGACATCGACTAGTTTTGGCCGTGAGGTCCCGTTAGCAGCGGGCCGTGGCGTCATCAAGGTGCGCTCCTAGTCCAATTGTAGCTATGCTAGCTTGGACTGAGCTACGGGAAACCTTGACGTTTCTTAGTCGATGTCAACTTTTAACCGTAAACTGAGGTGCATTCTGCCACCTACTGGCCTGGAGTATATACATTGCACCTCTCGCCCACTATCGATATTCACTGTTCTGTTGTTTATGCCTGAATGAAAGAGCAGCCAATCACATAAAATGGCTCCGCCCTCTCTGCTGTGATTGACACACAAATCATTCTTATGAAAAACGAATCCATTATTATGTAAAAGCTCATTCTTATGAAAAATGAAACCATTATCATAATAATGGGAAATATTTCATAATAATAAACACCTGTATTTCATAATAATAGACTCATTTATTTATTGAATTATGACCCAAACGGGGCTCCATAGATATGGACATCTGCCTCTGAGTTTCCAGCACGACAAGGCCATGCTTACAACTGCTGTGTGTCCAGCAGGTAAATATCTGAAAGATGATCCATGTCAGCTGCCCTGTGGAGTCAGTACCTGTGCACGTGGAATATGGAAGGATGGAACACCCATATTTTGAGTATAAGTTTATAATAAAAACTCACGGGTCAGAACGGTTATTCTTGGTGTCAGCAACAGCTAACCCTCTGCAGAGCACCACAAAGATCTGGAGCTCCACAAGCTTCTGGATGTAATTCACAGCAAACTGGATGCTTCCCTGGACTTCAACGTCTCCACAGTCTCCAGGGTAGATGCTGCTGATGCTGCTGACCTACTCATTCATGACATCACAGAAGAGACAAAATACAGATTTGTTTTAATTCGTTCAAAAAAATTTACAAGGAAGGTTGTGTACTTTACATGATATATTTATATTCAGTTTACCTATAAGAATTATCTTTGTTGTCTTGAAATGTTTTTTTTCTATTAAAGTCCACATAATTCTTCTCATTATTATTATTTTCAACTTTCGTAATTAAATTTAGTTTAAAATATCAAAAAACATGTTGATTCTTGACAAAAAATTGAAATTTTATATCTTTATGTTTGAAGCCTGAAATGTGGCCAAAGGTTGAAAAGTTCAAGGAGCTAAATACTTTCCCAAGGCACTTTTCTGCTACTCCTTCATTAATACCACAATTCCTCCTTTGGTAGTTTGTTGTACACTTTCACTAAATCTGCAACCACTCAGTGCAGCTCTGTCTGACCTTCCCTGTACTTTTCAAAGCAAACATTTCATTTGTAGTACTCTTTCTTGGCTTTAAACCATACTAATGTTCACACGTTGTAACCATTTTTGTCAAGCTGGCTTCCACTACACTTCATTATGTGTCTGATCAGCTTTATACCATCAATTTTTCAACAGTTATTCTTTAAACAGCTACCATCAACAGTTTTAGAGGGATTGAAAAATGGCAGGCGTCCTGTGCAAAGCATTGGAAAATAGCGAGCAAACACACGAGAAAAGGTTTTGATAATAACTTTAAGATGACGTGATTAACGCTACAGTCTTCAAATAACCGCCAAGCAGAAACATAATTATGATGTTAGGCAACAGAATAGGCTATAGTGATTTAAAAGATACTTATGACAGCTACAGTTTTAAATGCTGTTTGCTCCAATGAAACTGATTAGCTAATGACTGCATCACTGGAGTCATTAGCTACTCACTTGAAATCCCCAAATTTCTGAGCTCAAAGGCTATCATTCTCACAGTACAGGTTAGAATTAAAAACAAGACCTGACTGTCTCTGGCATGTGCTCATTTGTGTGCTGGAAGGCACCAGTAGTAACGTCGCTGTTCAGCACTGTAGCCAGGCTGAACAAAGAATCACAACTCTGATGCTCCCATATAAGGCCCTTATTGGCCACGCTCCTTGTTATTTACAAGACCTGATAACGCCTCATTCTCCTAATAGAAACTCACTGAAAACGAATCTGACTTACAACCGGCAATGCGGACCAAACTACCACTCCATCTGTACAGGGACTGGACAGCCCGTAACAACGGGCCCAGTACCCCATACTCCTAGAGTACCCCCCACATGACCCCATACTCCTGGAGTACCCCCCCACAGGACCCCATACTCCTGGAGTACCCCCCATAGAACCCCATACTCCTGGAGTACCCCCCATAGGACCCCATACTCCTGGAGTACCCCCCACAGGACCCCATACTCCTGGAGTACCCCCCACAGGACCCCATACTCCTGGAGTACCCCCCACAGGACCCCATACTCCTGGAGTACCCCCCCCATAGGACCCCATACTCCTGGAGTACCCCCCATAGGAACCCCATACTCCTGGAGTACCCCCCATAGGACCCCATACCCCATCCTGGAGTACCCCACAGGACCCCATACTCCTGGAGTACCCCCCATAGGACCCCCATACTCCTGGAGTACCCCCCATAGGACCCCCCATACTCCTGGAGTACCCCCCCATAGGACCCCATACTCCTGGAGTACCCCCCCAGGGACCCCATACTCCTGGAGTACCCCCCATAGAACCCCATACTCCTGGAGTACCCCCCATAGGACCCCCCGAGGGACACGGTCAAATACCTTCTCCAAGTCCACAAAACACATGTGGACTGGTTGGGCAAACTCCCATGTTCCCTCCAGGACCCTAGTGAGGGTATAGAGCTGGTCCAGTGTTCCACGACCAGGACGGAACCCGCATTGTTCCTCCTGGATCCGGGATTCGACAATCAGTCAAACTCTCTTCTCCAGCACCCCTGCATAGACCTGACCAGGGGGGCAAGGAAGACATGTTGGTGGGATTGAGAAGGTCCTCGAAGTATTCCTTCCACCGCCGAACAACATCTCAAGTTGAGGTCAGCAGCACCCCACCCCCCACTATACAGTGTTGGTGAAGCACTGCTTTCCCCGCCTGAGCCGTCCGACGGTTTGCCAGAATCTCAGTGGAGCCGATCGAAAGTCTTTTTCCATGGCCTCACCGAACTCCTCCCACACCCCAGTTTTCACCTCAGAGACCACCAAAGCTGCCGCCCGCTTGGCCCGCCGATACCTGTCTGCTGATTCCGGAGTCCCACAGGCTAACCAAGCCCGGTAGGACTCCTTCTTCACGGTCTCTCTCACCTGAGGCGAGTTCGAGGATTTCCACCACGACAGGCACCGACGACCTTTCGGCCACAGCTCCGGTCAGCCGCCTCAGCAATGGAGGCGCAGAACATGGCCCATTCAGACTCAATGTCCCCCGCCTCCCCCGGGATGTGATTGAAGCTCTGTCGGAGGTGTGAGTTGAAGATCTTTCTGACAGGTTCCTCTGCCAGACGTTCCCAGCAGACCCTCACTACGTTTGGACCTACCAGGTCTGACCGGCATTCTCCCTCTATCTGATCCAACCCACCACCAGGTAGTGATCAGTTGACAGCTCAGCTCCTCTCTTTACCCGAGTGTCCAAAACATACGGCCGAAGATCAGATGATACGACTATAAAGTTGATCATCGATCTACGGCTGGTTCGGTGGTGTCGGGATCTCGTCTCTGCTGTTTGCAGATGACGTGGTCCTGTTGGCGCCATCGAGTGGGGATCTGCAGCTCTCACTGGAGCGGTTCACAGCAGGGATGAGAACCAGCACCTCCAAATCTGAGACCATGGTCCTCAGTCGGAAAAGGGTAGAATGTCTCCTCCGGGTCGGGAGTGAGATTCTGCCTCAAGTGGAGGAGTTTAAGTATCTCGGGGTCTTGTTCACGAGTGATGGGAGAAAGGAGTGGGAGATCGACAGACGGATTGGTGCAGCGTCTGCTGTGGTGCGGACTCTGTACCGGTCCGTTGTGGTGAAGAAGGAGCTGAGCCAAAAGGCAAGAACAAACGAATGAGATCGCGGATACAAGCGGCAGAAATGAGTTTTCTCCGCAGGGTGGCTGGACTCTCCCTTCAAGATAAGGTGAGAAGTTCAGTCATTCGGGGAAAAGTCAGGGTGAATTCCAATTCCTCCCTTAACCCTCAATCTCAACCCTCAGTCACAAAATTGCGCGCTCCCGCTAAATGCTAGCGCTGTCCCGATTCTAAGAACGTCAAATTGAGGGACGAGTTTGAGTGCTGCATCGCCCTTAAAATTGAGATTTTCCAACACCACCCTTGGTAGTAAGGACTACCCAGAAGGCATTGGGTAATTTTGCCAAGACATCTTCAAAAAGGATGGTGACAAAAAAAAGCTAGCTACAAACGTAAGTATCTTCGTAGATCTTAAAGATATAAATGTTACTAAACCGTTTTATTGTCTTTGTTTGAGACTTTTTTCATGGATTAACATCGTTGTTGCGTAACATTTATTTTTTTACTTTACGATCTTTGCTGCCGGACCGGCGGTCCCGACCGGTCTTCAGACATTTCAGTCTGAAGACGTAACTGTACTTAAGGGGTGTCCCATTTCTAAGTCACAAGCTAACCCTTACACTTACTTTAGAGGTTTAAGATTGAGGGTTAAGAGAGGAATTGGAATTCACCCTCAGAGTAGAGCCGCTGCTCCTTCACATCGAGAGGAGCCAGTTGAGGTGGTTCAGGCATCTGTTAGGACGCCTCCCTACGGAGCAGCGGCGCCTGCAGAAAATATTTTCCGGGGGGGGGGCCAGGTGGGGCCAATTAAAATGTTGGGGGGCCCCTAAAAAACCTAAACTACATAGGTAAAACACTACAGTATGTAAATAAGACAACATCTACTCCTAGCGCTGGCATTACATAACTGTTTTGCAGTGTTTAAGGTGTTGTAATCAGGGTTTTTCCTTTAGAATAAACCGTTTGTTACCATGAGGGGACCAAACTTAGAAACGTTTGGTTTCTAAGTTTGGATGATGGATGGATGGATGGATGGATGGATGGATGGATGGATGGATGGATGGGCTCCTAATAGAGCTCTCTGCTCTCAGAGTGAATCCTGTGTTCATGTTCCTCTGAAAATAACAGCTAAATGGGCTCAAAACTAGGCATATAATACTTAAAGTCAATTTTGGTCCTTTGAAAGTCAGGGAAAGCATAAAACGGGACCCTAAAATATTCTGAGAACTTGGTTTGAAGTCTTCATTATCTCATAGTCAACTATCAGACTTATAATTTTATGTAGAGAGTTGCTCGTGAACGTACGGATGACATGGAGGCCTTTCCGGAGGAGAGACTCGTGTTAGACCTGGATCTGCTGTTGTTTAGTCTCCGGTCCATACCACCGTCTCCCTGGTAACATCAACACAAAAAAGACAAATATCAAGGAAAATAAAAAGAAATCACAAAAAAGAAAAAAAACAGCCAAAAAAGTAATTAGAGATAACAAGTGGACAAAAGTAGCTGTAAATGTAGGAAAATATGTCTTTCAGACAAAAAGAGTGTTTAATTTCACGTAAAAGTGATTTACCTCATCCTGCTGAAGAAGGGTAACAGAATAACTGGTTTTCATCCAGTTTGATTCAGGAAGGATAGAAGCTGATAGTGGAGGTAAAGAAAGCAGGAGAAATTATATAACATCAATTCACAGACAACATTTGTGAATTTCAAAGTTACTGCTCAGGTAATCTGGATAAAATGATAAGAGAAAACCACATTTTTTTACCAAAATCCCCACACTGGTGAATCTGTTCTGGATAGAAACTGAGCCTTGATCCACTTTTCTGTTTGGTATCACACCTGTTTTATATGAGGTCTGAACTGAAACCAGAATATAAAACTGATTTTGCACAACAAAGAGTGTAGCAGTTGTTTGGGTTACAAAGGGGTTGAAATCTTTCCTGGAAATTTTCCAAAACATTAATTTGGGGAGTTTTGAAATATAAACTTTCCATGGGCATAATGAGAATATATGAGAAATATCAGAGATTTATCTATGAAAAGTAATAGGCAATTTGTGGCAATTTATCACTTTTATTCATTAAACATTTTAAAGCAGACATGGATGAAAACTATAAATGTATTTTATCTGACTGATTTTTTTTGTGAGCAGAACTTATATAAACTGACAAATTTTCTATAATCCCCCATCTGAATAATAAATATAAAATTATATTCACAGCCTTTCTTTCAACATTGGCTGGGCTGAAACGTATCCACACATCAGATGGGGTTTGTGACAATGTTGTGTGGAGAAAGATTACAGAAAAAAAGCTGCTAAAACTCACTAATCTATTTCAAGCACATTTATAAAGTGAGTTATTCTGGAACTGTTGAGAAAATTGCAATTGATGCAGGATAAATGAAGTGGAACAACTAAGTTGTCTTTAAGCAGTGTGCCAACAAAAAGAAGCTTCTCAAGCTCCTTTCAGAAACTAATAGATTTGTCCGATTCTTTTTAATGCTTCATACTTACAGTTGAAACCAGACGTTTGCACACATTATATGAAAATACATCACTTTTTTTTAAAGTGTCTGACATCAAATCAAACTGAAATTTTGATTTATTAAATGCCAAAATAATAAGAATTTTTTTATTGCTTTCATCAAAAATCAGAAGTTTACATGCATCTCCTCAGTATTTGGTAACGTTGGGTTTTGGGTTTCCTTCCACACCTCACTCTCCCTTACATTTAAATATATCCTTCATCACTCTTGTCATTTTTTCCACCAGCCTGTACTTCAGGTTTGTGTCCACATATATAATATGATCTTCCATCTACAGATGATGGTGAATAATTACTAGTAATTACTAGCGTCATCCTGATGGTGAAGAGTTCGTGTTTTATCTTTAGTCCTGTTGCTGCTCAATCAAACCTCACTTCGTATTTCTTAGTTAAACTTTAATACATCTATCCGAGTAATATCACAGTGAATAGCTGAAGTTGTTGGATTCAAGAATCGTCTGGCATCATGTGGAGGATTCTAGAAATTATTTGCGCATGTCACGGAGAAATGACACGCCCAACTAGAGATTAGGATACAAATAGAAATAGAAGGTCAACTGAATTTGCATTAAATCTGATTTTACAGAAAGATTTTTTTTCTAAAACTACATTTAAGATTTCCTGTTTTTCCCTGCTAACCTGCAAATTCAAAACTTGCAGTTTGTTCACATTAATTTACATGTATTCCCGTTAATTCCCATGAAAAGTTTCCAACTATAAAAATTCACAGAAATTTGCAACAAAAGCAAAACGACTTTAGCTTTAGCTTTTGTAGGGTTTGTTGCAGCAGAGGATTGTGTTCTGCATGTTGGTTTGGTATGGATTTAATGGAGGATGCCCTTCACTGCCTTTAGGACCAGTACTACCAGTGGCTGAGGCAACTGGGACGATGTGGGTTCTGGGATCCTGGCCGGGAACGCTTGTATGTAATGGCGCTACAACCTTTGTTCTAATACGAGACCAAATGAAGAACTCTTGTACTTGTTTGTGAGGTGAGAGTTTCCAGACTTTTGGACGACGACATGCTCCTCGAAGATGATGGTTTCAAAGACGGTATGATGGAACTTTCACCATAACCTGCCATATAAGAAAACTTATTTTAATCTGATATTTCAGTCAAGTAAAGTGCTTAGTGAATCAGTTATATGATCACAATAAACATTAGGAAATGCCATTCTGGGTTTTTTAGTTTATAATTATTAATGAGGACTAATACAATTCACAGTACCAGTAATCACTGTTTAGTAATTGTGATCCACTTCTTCCTACAAACAATATTTATCATGTTTCATACTCCCCACAAAAGGAAATTATAGATGAACATTAGGGTTACGTTCAATTTGATTCGGGCTGAATAAAACACAGCCATAAGGGATATGTTTGCACCTGAAGAGGAATTAAAATTACAGTGATGGAAAAAATTATTAGACCACCATTTTTTCTTCAGTTTCTTGTTCATTTTAATACCTGGTACCACTAAACGTCATCATGTGACTAAAACAGACAGAAAAGAAAACACTGAATGCATAAAAGCAGTGTTTTTGGCAGTACAACGCCATAGCTATTGATGTAAAAACTTAAGTGATTTAGGTTATAATCAAGAAAACCATGGAAAATGGTAAGATATCAGCTCTTAAATAAAACTCTTATGAGCAATCTTTGTGGTTATCGTTATGTTTGTCCAAACAAATGTACCTTTAGTTGTACCAGGCATTAAAATGAACAAGAAACTGAAGAAAACAAGGTGGTCTAATAATTATTTCCATGACTGTATAATGTTGTTTACAACAGAATAATCAGTCGTTATAAGGTTAATGAGTTAACTTCTTATGATTTGTTCAAAAACTGCCTCTGACGTTAACTGTGAGTCGTTATCTTTAATGAGTATCAGATAAGATGGTATTTGAGAACTCACTTTGTGAACTTTGGAGGGACCAGGTTCTGGTTGTTGGATCACGGCTGGAGCTTCCATCTTCTTTTTGGACCTTTCCAGACATGATATCGTGAGGATTGCTCTCGGCTCTTTGGTTTCTCCGTGCAGCAGCATCTTCGTCCGAGTGAAAATGAGGACGGTGAGCCTTCTCCTGTGGCCCCAGATAGTCCTGATGGTCTTGGAGGATCAGAGATCTAGCAAGTTTCTTTCCTGAACCTGGTTTGGTTTTTGTCGAGGCTGAGGGGTCTGAGCTTTTCAGTGTATTTACCAGACTGAAGTCTATGTCGTCTGGAGGTAAAGGTAGAGGAGAGGCAGTGTCTTCATCTGTTAGCGTCTTCTTTACATCATGTGATCCCGTCTTCTTCTGTCCTGGCTCTTGTGTCGTCTTCCACTGTTGCTCTTCAGTGACTTCAGCTTGGGGGCTGATGTCTATGAGGAAGGTTTTTAAGGGCGACCCCTCCAGGCTGGATCCTGTAAGACTTGAAGACTCTCGAGGTAGAACCTTTGGATGGTAGGTTTTAGACGGACTCTTCCTGAATTTGTCATTTACGTCCTCTGATCTTGGAGGTTGGGACGGACTCAGACCGACGGGACGCTCTTGAGACTCCGTATCGGTCTTGACATGGCATGGTGAGTGTACATCCACACTGCTAACAAAACTTCCTTGTTTTGACTTGTCCAGACCAACAAAGTCCTTCTCTGACACGTCTAATGATTTAAGTTCGTATGGTTTGTAATTTTCACAGCTGTCCTCAGGCGTCTCAGATGCCGTTCTCACACCGGATGGAGATGAAACTCCTCGGTCTTTGGGTACCGTAAGTTCCTCCGTTAGCTCACTGATCTTTGCTGGCCTGTGCTCTTGAAGTGTGAAACTAGACTTTGCTGCAGGGGCAACTGGGATACGTTGCTCCTGTACTGGGGAGGTGATGGTTTCCTGTGACTCAGTGGGCAGTGATTCTCTTTCTGAACCCGGTGACGAATTATCCGTCTCCTCATCGAGCGTTTTGCAGTCGATCTGATGTGAGAGACGCTTTTCCTGGTTTCTGTCTGTGGCGTCTTCTTCTGTGTCCGTCTGAGGTGAGACATTGTTTTGTATGTTTGGTGCAGCAGAGTTAGTCTGAGGTCCATCGAAAGCTCTTGGCTCTGTCTTGGAGTTAATATTCTTGCTTGCAGAGATTAAACCAATGACCGTCTTCTCCGTCTCTAAGAACGCTCTCAGACTGGACGATTGCTTTGAAAGTTGAGACTCTTTGCTGACTGAGCTATCCTGCTGAGTATCTGCATCCGATGAGACTATCTTTCCTCTAAATTGCGTCTTCTGCAGCTCTGTAAGTTGTAGTGATCTTGCCTCTGGGATCTGAATTGATTTAATGTCTTTTTGGACGTTTGTGGGGATGTCCACTGTCCTTGGTCTGTCATCTCTCTGTTTGGAAATCTTAAACTCCTTCTTCTGTAAACTTTCTGAAAACTTAACTTGGGCAGTTTTCTTCTCATCTCTTCTTAAAAATTCGAGACGTTTTTGTCCATGTTTTGGAGATGAATTCTTTGAGCTTCCTCCGGCTGATGGTTTTGGATTTGGAGTCTCTACAGGAGAATCGCTGCAGCATCTGGATTTAAAATGACGGTAACGGTTCTGTTCATGCTCTCGTTCCACCTGAACGGGTTTACCTGCCGTCACAGCAGCAGAAACAGAATCGGACCCCCAGGTATTAATCGTTCTGAACGAGACTGCTTAGAGAGATCTGCGAAGACAGACAAATTATTTATGTACATTTCGTCCTCTAAATCTGATCACTATTTTTTATCTCCTAGTAGGACTTTTCATGGTACATGACTGTCAAATGAAGGGTGAAACATTTTTGTTTTAATTACATCCCAAAATCAGAAAAGGTTGAAATAAATAACAGAAACGGTCCCACAGAGGTTGTTAGGTGGGCAAATTACTGCTAATAATGTAAATTAATTAATTTCTGTCATCTGCCTTCTTTTGATTATAATAAACCATTTTTATGCATTTAAAAGTTGGCTGTTTTTTTTTATCAGCGGGGGACCGAGAGACAGGAGGACACTGGTCGGACTGATGTGATGTCTCTGATCTGGGACACAAATGTAAAGGTCCAAATCAAACTGAGAAGGATCAGTTCGATAAAATCAGTCACAGCCAAGTCGTTGACTGTTTTGCTGACATGAAGAGTGGACGCTACAGGTTTCTGTAGACTTGGACTGTTTAAAGTGAACTGTTAACATAATTTATTCATGCGTGTTGTTTTCAATAAATATTGGCGTATCATTAAAGTACATTTGTAAGTGTGATTGGCATTAATATAGTGAGGCTTAGTCCACTACCACGTTGCTCCTAACTAACTTCAAGGGATGACACATTAACTTTCTTGTAATATACTGCCCTCATGTGGTCAGAAGTAATATCTCTACAAAGAGTGTCAAACAAAGTTAAAAAAAAACCAAAAAAACATGGGTTTATATTGTCTGAAAAGTAATGATAGTACTAGTTTTTTGTCTTGTATTTTATATTTTAGTTTGAAACTGAGTTTAGAGTAAATTACCATGATGGTCTATCCTGGCTAAAAAACAAAATCACTTTTGTGACATTGAAAACAGACTCTTAGCTCACCATGGTTCACTAAAACATTAATCTTGCTGCAGGTATAAGTTTATATCTGCTAGGACTTGTCTTGTCTCATTTCTGTTGACTGCTTCCTTCTTATTGTGTTACATTTTCACACATACTGTAGCTGCTGTGAAACATTTCCAGAAGCCACAAGTCATGCAGAAGAGATTATGGCTCTGGAATGTGTTTCTGTGCAAAACCTTGACTATTCTGGAACATTTACTATTCCCCTTCTTTTAACAAACTCTGAAAATCTGTGTCGGCTCGCAGCCTCCTTTCAATGTCAGTTTGATTTTTTTTTTTAAAAAGCAGAACCTGACCCTCTTACCCTCTTAAATCCCATGAAAGCTGTAAAGAGCTACTTGCTACTTCTGCATTTCTCTGATTTGTTTGATAAAGGTTGGTGTGCTTTCTTTTTTCAGATTCCAGTATATTTACACCATCGACATGTGATCACTCTCTGACCTCCATAAAATAACTCACCATCATGTCGTTCCAGTTGATCCAGTTTTCCATCATTTAAACAACTGCTTTTTTCTTCAAAATCAACCTCACTGTTAAATGGGTTTTTCCTCTGAGGAAGTAGAGTTAAAAAAAAAAAAAAAACAGGTAGTTCAGAGAAACGTAGATCAGATTGAGGCTTTAAACTGATATTTTATTGAACTTACCTTCATGGGTGATCGTAAAATTATTTTTGGAGTATCTTGTACACTTGTATTACAGTCACAGGCCTGATTTCTGATGGAATAAATGAAAAGCAATGATTACATTATGATACAGATGCACAACCAGTACATGTTAAATACCTTTAAATGAAACAGACATGTATTCATCAATGATTATAGAAAAAAATGTCAGGTTGCTGCAGGTATTTATTACAGATAAAACCATGCAGTAGCAACATTTAAACAGTGCAGTTATTTAATTATGGGATCTGTTGGATGAACAGCTGATCATAAACCAAATTAACCCTACGATGTGTACCTGGTGGTTAATGTGACGTCCCACAGCTCAGACTCGTGGCAGCTTACGGGCTTAAGATCAATTCCCACGAGCAGGTGAAAACATGAGCATGTGATACTGGTAAGAAGATTAGCAAGAACCCTGGGACCAGTTACTGGGTGACTCTTGAATGTATGTGCTCATACACAAGTTAAATCGATTCACCGACAATCAAGCAAAACATCTGTTCCATTATATATAAATATACATAATATATATATATATATATATATATATATATATATATATATATATATATATATATATATATATATATATATATATATATATATATATATATATATATAATATATATCTATATATCTCTATATATATCTATATATATCTATATATATATATATATATATATATATTAGGGCTGGGCAACAATAAAAATTTCTAATCACGATTAATCGCATTGTATACGCAAAATCAAATAATGAAATCAAAAGTAATGTAAAGGTCACTTTTATTGAAATGTTCTGCTGCCATATGAACTAAAGTGTTATAAATCATTTGTTGTTCAAACACTTTTAACATCAGCACTTGTCAGTAACACATATTTAGTGTAAATCTCATCTTAAAAAATGTAAAATAAAATAAAGCTTTCTGTTGAATCCTCCGTCTGGGAGAATTTTAAAATGAAAATGTCCATGTTAAAGTTCAGTAACTTTACCAATCCGCGTATCATTAATTCTTTCCATTTTTAATTGTCAATCAAAAATATAAAAAATAAAAAGTGACATTTTATTACGTTTTTTGTTTTTTAATCTAACACAAAAAAATGGAAAAAAATGCCTGTTTTTTTTATATTTCAGTTCTAGACTTGGATCAAAAATACGAAATTAAAAAACGGGCCACAGAACTGAATTAGTTTTATAATGGAGGACTGGACTTTCTGTTGTCATTACACATCTGAGCCACTAGATGGAGCTGCACTGCAGTAACCAGCTAGAGAACAGCAGGACAGTGAACACATGGAGCAGATCTGATGTAACATGGAGGAATGACCACAAACGTTTTGGTTGTTGTCCACAATTTTTGTTTTCAGACAGAATTGTTAATATTTCTACCTGAGTTGCTACCTGAACTGTAAAGTTAACAGATTTTTTTTACTGTTCTCCATGTCTGTTTTAGCTTTTCCATGTTTACCTGCCAATTGTTTTACGGTTTCACAGCAGCCAGTAACAGACTTTTCAAAACAAAAGCATGTGAGCAACATGCGTTAATGCGATAAAATAAATGTCGGTGTTAATAAATTAATGCGTTAACGCGATAATAACGCGTTAACTTGCCCAGCCCTAATATATATATATATATATATATATATATATATATATATATATATATATATATATATATATATATATATATATATATATAGATATATATATATATATATATATATATATATATATATATATATATATATAATCATGGAAAAAATGATTAGACCACCATTTTTTTTCTTCACTTTCTTGTTCATTTTAATAGCTGGTACCACTAAACATCATCATGTGACTAAAACAGACAGAAAAGAAAACACTGAATGCATAAAAGCAGTGTTTTTGGCAGTACAACGCCATAGCTATTGATGTAAAAACTTAAGTGATTTAGGTTATAATCAAGAAAACCATGGAAAATGGTAAGATATCAGCTCTTAAATAAAACTCTTATGAGCAATCTTTGTGGTTATGTTATGTTTGTCCAAACAAATGTACCTTTAGTTGTACCAGCATTAAAATGAACAAGAAACTGAAGAAAACAAGGTGGTCTAATAATTTTTTCCATGACTGTATATATTATCAAATTACCTTGTTATTTATAAACTATTCTTTAATTCCACTTTCAAAGAAGATGTCTCATATAGACTCATTAATAAAAGCCTGGTCTCTGGTCAAACCAGTTATGAATAAGTGGGTTTCCACCAGCATGGGTCTGCAGTAGTTTTATGGAACTAGTTATCAGAACTTGTCTGCCATCCTTCTTGTCATCTTGCAGTTCCTGTTGGCTTTTCAGGTTAATTTGGGATTGATGTTGATTTTGGGTTGAAAATGTCTCAAAATGATTATGCCATAATCAGGCTGTTAAAAAATGATTCCGTTGCTACTAAAGGCCAGTGGATCCTACCGAGACCCAAACTGTAATGAAATCAGGACGACTGAAAAGATCAAATAAGAAATCAGCCCTGTTACAGTTCCTGCCTTCCATGTCATGGTCTCATGATTTTTGATCAAATTTGAGTCTAATCTTTTTTTTTTCTTTGTTTGTTTTCTTGGATTTTGGTCTTGGTTTTCTGGTGCATGTTTTAATTCTCCCATTTTGTCATTTTATGTTTAGCTTGATTTCTTTTGAAAATGTTTCCCCACTTTGATGTGCTCTGTCTTGATTAACTCCTCTTGTGTCCTTTGTCTCATTCCTGAACACCTGTCTATCTGCCTGTGTCTCTGTCTTTGTCTCAGCTCTTTATTACTTCTGGAACTGCCTTTGGATTTGTTTTGCATTTAGATTAGTTTTTTTGCATATAATTCCCAAAAGAGGAACCCATCTGTTATGGAGCCCCGTTTGGGTCATAATTCAATGAATAAATAAGTCTATTATTATGAAATACAGGCGTTTATTATTATTAAATATTTCCCATTATTATGATAATGGTTTCATTTTTCATAAGAATGAGCTTTTACATAATAATGGCTTTGTTTTCATAAGAATGATTTGTGTGTCAATCACAGCAGAGAGGGCGGAGCCATTTATGTGATTGGCTGCTCTTTCATTCAGGCATAAGCAACAGAACAGTGAATATCGATAGTGGGCGAGAGGTGTAATGTATATACTCCAGGCCAGTAGGTGGCAGAATGCACCTCAGTTTACGGTTAAAAGTTGACATCGACTAAGAAACGTCAAGGTTTCCCGTAGCTCAGTCCAAGCTAGCATAGCTACAATCGGACTAGGAGTGCACCTTGATGACGCCACGGCCCGCTGCTAACGGGACCTCACGGCCAAAACTAGTCGATGTCAGAGCGTAGAATGGAGAAGGATCAGCCAATGAGCGTGCAGGTCAACCACTGGCCCCGCCCACTGGCAAAATGTCATTATTATGTAAAAGCTCATTCTTATGAAAAACGAAACCAATATATAAAAACTCATTCTTAGATTTAAAAAAAGGCCATTCTGAAATAAACTATTATGCATTAAACTAAGATTAAATAATGATAAAAATATATTTCATAATAATTAAATTTTTTTTATAATAATGAGAAATATTTCATAATAATAAACATGTATTTCATAATAAAGGGAAACATTTCATAATAATGGATACGTATTTCATAATAATAAATGACTGTATTTCATAATAACAGACTCATTTATTAATTGAATTATGACCCAATGGGGCTCCATAGGTCTGTGGGGTGAACTTGTGGAATAGCTTAACTGATCATATCAAAAAAGCAAACATGTGGCTCAATTTTAAAAAACAGCTTTAAAAAATACACATTAGACAAGTATAACAATGAGTAATTGAATTCAGAAATTTTATATCAGGTTATACATTATATTATATTATATATTATATTATATTGTATTATATTATATTATATTATATTGTATTGTATTGTATTATATTATATTATATTATATTATATTGTATTGTATTGTATTGTATTATATTGTATTATATTATATATTATATATTATATTTATTATATATATTATATTATATTATATTATATTATATTATATTATATTGAGGAGCTTCAGAGTTGCCAGCAGACCTCTTCTTTCAAATGTTGTTTCAGTGGAAAACATAAAAATAACTGTTGTGTTTGGCTGAAGCTTGATAACAAGGGTCGCCTGCATATTTGTTATGCTTTGTCTTTGGACCCTTTCAGGCTCGCCACATGTTAGTATAACTAAACGTCTTCTCTCTAAAATATAAACTGTGCTCTGTTAGAAATTGTTCAGTTGTCAGTAAAGTGCTCGTGCAGATTCATTTAACCAAAGTGACTGAGTATAACTGGTCATCTGTGAACCCACACATCCTAATGTGACAGGTGTACTCACCTGTAACTGTGGGGGGTCACCTGGGGGGGTCCACAGAGTTCAGGGGTGGAAGACGTTTCCTGGTTTTCCCTGCTTACAGAACCGGGCCGCTCAGGTGAAACGTAAGAGATTTCCACTACAGCACACAGACGAGGCAAGTGTTAAAGTCCATCCTAACCCTAACCCTAACCCTGCATTAATTACAATTACAAATATAATATTACACAGTAACCTAAAAACAAAGACTTCCAGCCAACATGACTACATTAAACTTCAACACGCTTTAAAGTAGAAACAATAGAAAAATATTTAATATTTAATGATTCTCTAATCAACCTCAGTCCTTTCTTCACTTCACATCTAAAATGCCTTTTGTTGCTCTTGAGGGTTTTATATAGTTATAGTAGAAATGATAAGAAGCAAATAGATTATTTTGGACATTTTTCCTTGGTTTTGATTTTTGTTCCTCCAGACAATGTAAGAAATGTAAATGTTAAGCCTTTATGCTGATGATGATGCAGGATACGACAGACTCACGTTTGGTTAACAGTCTTTGGACGTGTCTCATGGAGGTCCTGATGATGTCAGAGCCGTGGATCCGGTCCTGATGGCGGAGCTGCTTGGTCTCGTAGAACCATTCTCCGGTCAGGAACCTCAGCGAGCTTCTGTCACTCACAGTCTTCTGCAGGTTTCTGAGGGAAAGTTAAATATAATCACTCTATTAAGTCTGCCGTTTCTACTTCCTCTACACCCGGAGCTTATTTTCAGTGATGTAAATAAAACTTAGAACTAACTTCCTTTAAATTAGTTTTTATTAAACTGCTGTTCAAAAGCCCCCAGAAATTGATTGTGATGTTTTAAACAATCCTTTTATCTTCAAAATCCTTGAAATCAAAAATCCTGTCTCAATTTAACAGACTGAAGTATTTCTGGCAGGAGTTAAAATACATCATAGTACTGAAATAAAGTTTATAGTTGTCAAGTTACAGATGACCTTATTAGCTTCTCTCTCTGCTGCTCCTGGACCTCAGAACTGAAACTAACATCACTGATAACCAAGGATGGGAATCCAGAACCGGTTCCTGTAGAGCAGTGATTCCCAAACTTCAGAACACCAAGGCCCAGTTTGAAATGTAAAAAATCTCCGCGGCCCACTGAAACCTTTAATCACAACTGTGATCAACATACAGGACCAGGAACCATGATCCGATATTAATGTAAGGGGTCAACAAATAAGGTGACACTTGTCATATTAAGTTAAGATGACGGTAGAATAACACTTAACTGGTTTGTTTTATTACTTCTCAATGTTTTAAATCATGTCGTTAATATTTTACAGTAATTAAAAACATATTTTAAGAAGATTGAGGTTTTAAAACATATTTTTTTAATTTTAATGACCTCTCACGGCCCACCTGCAGTACCGCGACGGCCCACCAGGGGGCCGCGGCCCACACTTTGGGAATCACTGCTGTAGAGAACCAGTTGCATGTGTTTCAATTCCATGGAATAGTTTGGCAGTTTATCCAGCGATTCTCTTATCGATTCCAACCAGCACGAATCTCACGTAATTTACGCAAGTTACGTCAATTCCAGAAAGCTCTTACGTGATTAAAGGTGGAGTAGGTGTTGTTTGAAAAAACGGTTCCATCAATCCAACTCAAGTGAGATTTTGAAAATATACACTCCCTCCCTCCTCCCAAAGGCTCCGCCTCCTCCTCTTCAGCTCACCCCTCGAAACCACGCCTTCACATGATTCACGACTACATGAACCTCAGGGAGGGAGGGGGGGGTGGGGGGGAGTGGATTGATATTTGATGGACGTATTAGGCAGCGGTCAGAGTTTTTCTCTGATTATACCCTCTAGACTGGACCAAAACGTTTCGTTTTTTTTGCAAACATTTTATTTCAGTGGGTGCAATGGGAATGTGAAAAGGTTTTCAGGCAATATTGTAAAAAGTGCTGCAAAAAAACAACACCTACCCCACCTTTAAGTTACGTCGGTTTAGCACGTTAGCATTGCAGTTGTAAACAACAATGGCGCCCACCAGGTTCAAACGCTCTAAAGTTTGGCTTCACTTCACCAAAGAAAGATGGCAACAAGGCAACTAGCAGTCATTGTAAAGTGGAGATAACAGCGTCGGGAGGGAACACGACTAACATGCAGAAACATTTGAACACACAACGTGCGATAACGAGTGTCGTGTTTTTGACGCTTCGGACTGATGGATCTCAACCCAGCAGCAGTAGCCAAGCTAAGATCACCTCTGGTAACTCTGGTTAGTAGCTATCCCGCTGCCTATGTGCTTCTTTGTAAAACACGCTAAAACATTAGCGCTATGCTATTAAACAAATGCCTTCTGCATTACATTTAGAAGATGACCATGACGACTTGCTACTGCTCACTACCGACCTCCAGAAAGTTCACGTATCCTTCCTGAAAAACCAGACATGATTATTTTTCTGCAAAAGAATTAATTCTTCATAGTATTTGCAGATTTGTACTATGCACTGTTCCGTTGTATTTGATAGTATTTATCTTTCTTTATTATTATTTTTTAGTGCTTAGTGAGCTCATATATCCTTTTAAAAGGGAGATTTTTTAATTTCTATCAGGAAACATCTGTTATTATTATCTGTTTCACATTCTTGTGTATTTGCACAGTTACATATTACAACAGTTAACACGTTATCCAGGCTTTGGGCCTCTTTTGACCTCGCTGTTGAGTTTGTAAGGTCGTGACTTCTAAGTTAAAAAAAATTGATGCTAATAAAACTGTTTCTTTTCCTTTTTCTCCAAACTAGAATCGATAAGAGAATCGAATCGCTTCAAAGGGGCTATATAAGTGTGGTCCACTTCCTTTGGCCTTCCTGTCTGTGGTACATCAGTTATATTGATTAGATGAAAGTTGGGAGACTTACTGGATTCGTTGCTCCTCAACTTTCTTCAGCTCAGCGTCTCGGTTCAGAACGACCAGGATGGTCTCCTGCTCTTCGTCTGTCAGGAAACTCAGGTCGATCATGGTCACTGCTGTTGGCTGAGGCACTTTCTGCTGATGGTTTCCACTTTCTACTTGGGTCTGAATCATGTTCAGTCTAGCAACTGAACGTGGCCGGTACTGGTACTGGTACTGGTACTGGTACTGGTACTGGTACTGGTACTGGTACTGCCCTGTCAACCATCTGTGCTTTATAAAACAGAAGAAGAGATGACAGTGAGACATTCCCTATACCATACGGATCTTTACTTGCCTTTTGCAGGTTTTTCCTTGCCTCAGGTTGATTTTGTAGCCCCCTGTGACAGTTTTAAAGCTATTCTAGACCCTTTTTGACACTTTGACCATTGTGAACCTGATAAAAACAATAACAAGTAGAAAAGCACTCGCAGACCAACAGTTCCTCCATATAGCGATTTACAGATCATTTTGGGTTATAATTAACGGAGATATTGAGAAATAAAATTTTCGGCCTCATTGACCGCAATGTTATTGAAAATTTGAAAGTGATCCAGAATCCAGGATTTCTTCCAGATCACAGCCAAAATGAAATCAGTTCTTCCTTTTCACATTTCTAACAACTCCTGAAAATTTCATCAAAATCAGACAGATGGACAAACAGACAGATTAAAGCCTCCTTGGCGGAGGTAAAAATAATAGAGAGAGTGTGAAATTCTAATATCTTACATTAAATGATAAAATGTATAAAAATGTGAAAATTTAAAGGTTAAGAATTTGAAAATAAAATAAAAAATTTAATGATAATAGAATGCACAAAGACTTAAAATAAATGTCAAACTTAAGAACATTAAAAACTAAGAGCTTGATAAGGTGGCTGAGGTGAAATAGTTAGCAAGATCTCTAGCATACTTGCTGTTTCCAGATAGTTTTACAATTAATCAACTAAACCCGTCCGTGTTGTGACACTGAAATCATGTTCAACTTGGGAGTTCAGCTACTGGTTAAATTGAAAAAGGACTGGTTTAGGTAGTTCAGTGTTAAACCACAGCAAGGTGTTGATTCTGATGTAGATTTACCGCTATGTTTGTGATCATTGTCCTGTCACATGACCCTGTTTCCACCAAGCTTTAGCCATCAGACAGTTGACCTCACATTTGTCTGGATAATAATCTGGTATACAGAGGAGAACTCTTGGTTTTTTTCTTGGTTGTTTTGTTGGTTTTGTTTTGTTTGTTTGTTTGTTTGTTTGTTTGTCTTTCCTCTGAGCATTGTACGATCTGACCTCGAGGGAAATCTTACTGTGAGGTCAACTCTAGTGAAACTTGACTAGTGAGTATTTTGTGAATAATCAATCTAACTATAGAAGCTTAAACTCAAACTAGTTTGGAAGTGGTTTTATTACCCTTCCCAGGTTGATGTGGAGATACAATAACTTCTCTATAGCCATTGCTGATGTCTTTCCCTCTTGCCATTCTGTTAACACACACTTGAATAGTCCAGACCAGCAAACTGCCAAAATGTCTGCATTTGTAGAGTTCTGAGCAGCTGTTTATCAGTTATTAAAGGACTGATAATTAACAGTTTACACTCTTTAATGCTATGGAAGCTGTTATGGGGAACCAAGAACTGCCTTCATCATTTCTGCATTTTGTCTTTCTTTTTGTTTGGGAAATTCCTTTTTTTTTTTTTTGCTTCATTTAAAAAAAAAAAAAAAAAAATCATGTTAATGACAATAATAATAATACTAACAATAATAATGATATAGTAAAAACATTGTTGTCAAAAATGCTGCCAGGTCACAACCACTCAAGCCTTTTAATCTGCAGCAGCTTTAGAAGCTTTGTGGTGTTTGTTAAAAGCTTTACTACAATAGATGTCCACAGCAGAATAAAAAATGTGCTTTTTAAGGTCCAAGTCTAACTTTGTCACAAATACTATAAAGAAAGTTGTACAATGGCATAAATATTTTTCTCATCTGAATCTGGCTCCCCCGAACGGCCTTTATACAGCTGCAATCACAAGTTTACATAGAAAGGCACGTAACCTTTTTCTTACTGTCTGACATTAAACTTTTCCTAAACATTTCCTGTTTAAGGTCAGTTAGGATTACCAATTTTTTTTCTAGTTCCTAAATGCCAAAATAATGAGAGAGATAATTTTCTATTACTTTCTTCATAGTCAGAAGTTTACATACGATAAGATTACGATTCCTTTAAACAATGTTGTTAAACAGAGATGATGATGATGTCATCATTTTGGAAGCTTCTGATAGGTTCATTGACACTTGTGGATAAATATTAAGGGACACCCCGAGCGCATTGCTTCCTTCAGTCAAGATATCAGGAAGAAAATTGTGGACCTCCACAAGTTCGGTTCATGGGTACAATTTCCAGATGCCTGAAGGCGCCGTGTTCATCTGTTTGAACAATCATACACATGTATGAACACCATGGTGTGAGCAAAGCGGCCTTCAAACATGATTCAGGTCCAACAGTTCCGTCAGGAAGAATGGACCAAAATTCCAGCAAACTACTGTAAGAAGCTTGTGGAAAGAAACAAAACATTTGATCCAAGTCATACAGTTTAATACCAAATACTAAGGAAATGTATGTAAACTTCAATTTAACTTCATTTTTATGGCATATCTTACAATACAAATTGTCAAACTTATGACTTTGAAGAAAGTAATTTAAAAAATTCTCTCTCCCATTATTCTTTAGCAAATAGAAATAATTTTGGTAATCTGATTTAATGTCAGACAGTGAGGGAAAAAAAATATGTTGTGTCTTTTTATACAGTTTTTAAATTCACATCTTGGTTTGTAACTGTCCAAACTGTCCTGACAGTTCACTTGTACTCTGAACAATCACACCAATATGATAACAGCACACAGAGAAAACAGCAGCTGGTTAGTTTAGTTAATAAAGCGGTCACCTCACCTCTCTGGAGCTCCTGGCTGTGTGAAAGTTAAACTACAGATGGATTTAAAACTGCTGCACGAGGGAGGAGCTGCAGAGGCAACAGAGGGGAGAAAATCATGGGACTTTTACTTCTAGAACACAGTCTACCACCTGTTACATGCACAACCTCCAACCTTTCTGTTTCACTGAGATGCAGTGGCAATAAAAAGTATGTGAACCCTTGAAATTAAATGTTTTTTTCTGCATTCTTTCTCTATAAAATGTGATCTCAGCTTCACTTAAGTCACAATAATACAGCCTTGTGGTAATGTGAGGATGGGTATTTATGCACTGTATTTTTGTTGCATGTTTTTATCTAGGTTTATTGTGTGCTTTTATTTTGAAGTGGATTCTGTTGTGTGTATTTTACTTACTGTTTTTAATCCTGTAAGCACCTACACCTGTGGCAGATTGGACTGTGGTTCAGAGCCAAAAGGCAGAGAGACTCGGGGAGGAGGATGGGCATGGACACTGTCATTTAAGGAAGAGTGGGAATCAGAGGGAAGAAGCTGTGGTTGTAATGTACCTCGGTACTGTTGAAATAACTTGACAGGACGACCAAGTTTTAGGAAAGCAGTGAGTCAATCATGTGTTGGTGTTCTTTCATTCAGCAGCAGCATCTGACTCCAACATGACATCCGCCCGGCATATATCACGTGACTAGCCCCGCCTACCAGTACAGGTAACCACACAGACCAAATACATTACATCCCCCTTCTTAAGTTGGTTATTTCTTCAAACAATAGCAAAACAGAGGATTTTCTTTTTAGCAAATTGTCATCAACAACAAATATACCAAATATCTTATGTAACATCAAAGAAAACAACAAATAAACCACCAAGCACTGTATGCATAACTTTCAGATAATCAGCAGTTCTGCTTTAAATTAAAAAAATGTACCTTCTGTACATGTATGTATGTATTCTTCTGTAATAAACAAGTACAGATATGCAGTTAAAATTAAATCAGACATGCAATAGTGCAATAGAACTTGTAAGAGTCCACTTTTTGTGTTCCTACTCTTTAAACCATGGTGGAGTCTTGACCAGTCTTCCTGATTTAGTACGGTAGGGTTGATTTAGTACAGCAGGGTTAATTTAGTACGGTAGGGTTGATTTAGTACGGCAGGGTTGATTCAGTACGGTAGGGTTGATTTAGTACGGAAGGGTTGATTTAGTACGGCAGGGTTGATTTAGTATGGTAGGGTTGGTTAGTACGGGTTGATTTAGTACGGCAGGGTTGATTTAGTACGGCAGGGTTGATTTAGTACGGCAGGGTTGATTTAGTACGGCAGGGTTGATTTAGTACGGTAGGGTTGATTTAGTACGGTAGGGTTGATTTAGTACGGTAGGGTTGATTTAGTACGGCAGGGTTGATTTAGTACGGTAGGGTTGATTTAGTACGGCAGGGTTGATTAAATACGGTAGGGTTGATTTAGTACGGTAGGGTATTTAGTACGGTAGGGTTGAATTAGTACAGTAGGGTTGATTCAGTACGGTACGGTAGGGTTGATTCAGTACGGTAGGGTTGATTTAGTACGGCAAGGTTGATTTAGTACGGTAGGGTTGATTTAGTACGGTAGTAGGGTTGATTTAGTACGGCAGGGTTGATTAAGTACGGTAGGGTTGATTTAGTACGGTAGGGTTGATTTAGTACGGTAGGGTATTTAGTACGGTAGGGTTGATTTAGTACGGCAGGGTTGATTCAGTACGGTAGGGTTGATTTAGTACGGCAGGGTTGATTCGTACGGTAGGGTTGATTTAGTACGGCAGGGTTGATTTAGTACGGTAGGGTTGATTTAGTACGGTAGGGTATTTAGTACGGTAGGGTTGATTTAGTACGGTAGGGTTGATTTAGTACGGCAGGGTTAGTACAGGGGTAGGGTGGTAGGGTTGATTTAGTACGGTAGGGTTGATTTTAGTACGGTAGGGTTGATTTAGTACGGCAGGGTTGATTTAGTACGGTAGGTATTTAGTACGGTAGGGTTGATTTAGTACGGCAGGGTTGATTTAGTACGGTTTTAGGTAGGGTTGATTTAGTACGGCAGGGTTGATTTAGTACGGCAGGGTTTGACGTAGGGTTAGTACGGTAGGGTTTATTCAGTACGGTAGGGTTGATTTAGTACGGTAGGGTATTTAGTACGGTAGGGTTATTTAGTAGGGTAGGGTTGATTTAGTACGGTAGGTACGGTTTATTTGTACGGTAGGGTATTTAGTACGGTAGGGTTGATTTATTACGGCAGGGTTGATTAGTACGGCAGGTTGATTTAGTACGGTAGGGATTAGTACGGTAGGGTTGATTTAGTACGGCAGGGTTGATTTAGTACGGTAGGGTTATTTAGACGGTTTATTTAGTACGGTAGGGTATTTAGTACGGTAGGGTTGATTTAGTACGGCAGGGTTGATTTAGTACGGTAGGGTTGATTTAGTACGGTAGGGTTGATTTAGTACGGCAGGGTTGATTTAGTACGGTAGGGTTGATTTAGTACGGCAGGGTTGATTAGTACGTAGGGTTGATTTAGTACGGCAGGGTTGATTTAGTACGGTAGGGTATTTAGTACGGTAGGGTTGATTTAGTTACGGTAGGTATTTAGTACGGTAGGGTTGATTTAGTACGGCAGGGTTTGATTAGTACGGTAGGGTATTTAGTACGGTAGGGTTGATTTAGTACGGTAGGGTTGATTTAGTACGGTAGGGTTGATTAGTACGGTAGGGTTGATTTAGTACGGTAGGGTTTTGATTTACGTACGGCAGGGTTGATTTAGTACGGTAGGTTTGATTTTAGTACGGTAGGGTTGATTTAGTACGGGTAGGGTTGATTTAGTACGGTAGGGTTGATTTAGTACGGGGTTGGTAGGGTTTTAGTACGGTAGGGTTGATTTAGTACGGCAGGGTTGATTTTAGGTACGGTAGGGTTGATTTAGTACGCAGGGTTGATTTAGTACGGTAGGGTATTTAGTTTTATTTAGTACGGCAGGGTTGATTTAGTACGGGTTGATTAGTACAGGGGTTTGATTTAGTACGGTAGGGTTGATTTAGTACGGCAGGGTTGATTTAGTACGGGTATTGATTTAGTACGGTAGGGTTTGATTTAGTACGGCAGGGTTGATTTAGTACGGTTGAGTACGGCAGGGTTTTTAGTACGGCGGGTTGATTTAGTACAGTAGGTATTTAGTACGGTAGGGTTGATTTAGTACGGTAGGGTTATTTAGTACGGTATTTGGGTGATTTAGTACGGCAGGGTTGATTTAGTACGGTAGGGTGATTTAGTACGGTTAGGGTTTGATTTAGTACGGTAGGGTTGATTTAGTACTTAGTACGGCAGGGTTATTTAGTACAGTATTTAGTACAGGGGTTGATTTAGTATGGTAGGGTTTAGGGTTGATTTAGTACGGTCGGGATTTAGTACAGGGGTTGATTTAGTACGGTAGGGTTGATTTAGTACGGTAGGGTTGATTTAGTACGGTAGGGTTATTAGTAGGTAGGGTTGATTAGTAGTAGGGTTGATTTAGTACGGTAGGGTTGATTTAGTACGGTAGGGTAGGGTAGGTTGATTTAGTACGGTAGGGTTGATTTAGTACGGCAGGGTTGATTAGTACGGTAGGTAGTATGGTTGATTTAGTACGGTAGGGTTGATTTAGTACGGTAGGGTTTAGTACTAGATTTAGTACGGTAGGGTTTGATTTAGTACGGCAGGGTTGATTTAGTACGGTTTGATTAGTACGGTAGGGTTGATTAGTACGGTAGGGTTGATTTAGTACGGCAGGGTTTTGATTAGTACGGTAGGGTTTTTAGTACGGTAGGGTTGATTTAGTACGGCAGGGTGATGTATGGCAGTTGATTTAGTACGATAGGGTTGATTAGTACGGTAGGGTTGATTCAGTACGGTAGGGTTGATTTAGTACGGCAGGGTTGATTTAGTACGGTAGTAGGGTTGATTTAGTACGGCGGGTTATTTAGTACGGAGGGTTGATTTATTATGTAGGGTTGGTAGTCGGAGGGTTGATTTAGTACGGCAGGGGATTTAGTACGGTAGGGTTGATTTAGTACGGTAGGGTTGATTTAGTACGGCAGGGTTGATTTAGTACGGTAGGGTTGATTTAGTACGGTAGGGTTGATTTAGTACGGTAGGGTTGATTTAGTACGGCAGGGTTGATTTAGTACGGTAGGGTTGATTTAGTACGGCAGGGTTGATTTAGTACGGTGGGTTGATTTAGTACGGTAGGGTTGATTTAGTACGGTAGGGTTGATTTAGTACGGCAGGGTTGATTTAGTACGGTAGGGTTGATTTAGTACGGCAGGGTTGATTTAGTACGGTAGGGTTGATTTGGTAGTACGGCAGGTTGATTCAGTGATTTGTACGGCAGGGTTGATTTAGTACGGTAGGGTTTTATTTATTATGGTAGGGTTGATTTAGTACGGCAGGGTTATTTAGTACGGCAGGGGTTTGATTAGTACGGCAGGGTTGATTAGTACGGCAGGGTTGATTTAGTACGGCAGGGTTGAATTTAGTACGGCAGGGTTGATTTAGTACGGTTAGGGTTTTAGGTACGGCAGGGTTTAGTACGGCAGGGTTGATTTAGTACGGCAGGGTTGATTTAGTACGGTAGGGTTGATTTAGTACGGCAGGGTTGATTTAGTACGGTAGGGTTGATTTAGTACGGTAGGGTTGATTTAGTACGGCAGGGTTGATTTAGTACGGCAGGGTTGATTTAGTACAGTAGGGTTGATTTAGTATGGTAGGGTTGATTTAGTATGGTAGGGTATTTAGTACGGTCGGGCTGATTTAGTACAGTAGGGTTGATTCAGTAGGGTTGATTTAGTACGGTAGGGTTGATTTAGTACGGCAGGGTTGATTTAGTACAGTAGGGTTGATTTAGTACGGTAGGGTTGAATTAGTATGGTAGGGTTGATTCAGTACGGTAGGGTTGATTTAGTACGGCAGGGTTGATTTAGTACGGTAGGGTATTTAGTACGGTAGGGTTGATTTAGTACGGTAGGGTATTTAGTACGGTAGGGTTGATTTAGTACGGCAGGGTTGATTCAGTACGGTAGGGTTGATTTAGTACGGCAGGGTTGATTTAGTACGGTAGGGTATTTAGTACGGTAGGGTTGATTTAGTACGGCAGGGTTGATTTAGTACGATAGGGTTGAATTAGTACGGTAGGGTTGATTCAGTACGGTAGGGTTGATTTAGTACGGCAGGGTTGATTTAGTACGGTAGGGTATTTAGTACGGTAGGGTTGATTTAGTACGGCAGGGTTGATTCAGTATGGCAGGGTTGATTTAGTACGATAGGGTTGATTTAGTACGGTAGGGTTGATTCAGTACGGTAGGGTTGATTTAGTACGGCAGGGTTGATTTAGTACGGTAGGGTTGATTTAGTACGGCAGGGTTGATTCAGTATGGCAGGGTTGATTTAGTACGATAGGGTTGATTTAGTACGATAGGGTTGATTCAGTACGGTAGGGTTGATTTAGTACGGCAGGGTTGATTTAGTACGGTAGGGTTGATTTAGTACGGTAGGGTTGATTTAGTACGGTAGGGTATTTAGTACGGTAGGGTTGATTTAGTACGGCAGGGTTGATTTAGTACGGTAGGGTTGATTTAGTAGTACGTAGGGGGTTGATTTAGTACGGCAGGGTTGATTTAGTACGGCAGGGTTGATTTAGTACGGTAGGGTTGATTTAGTACGGCAGGGTTGATTTAGTACGGTAGGGTTGATTTAGTACGGCAGGGTTGATTTAGTACGGTAGGGTTGATTTAGTATGGTAGGGTGATTTAGTACGGCAGGGTTGATTTAGTACGGCAGGGTTGATTTAGTACGGCAGGGTTGATTAAGTACGGCAGGGTTGATTTAGTACGGCAGGGTTGATTTAGCCTCTGTAGGGTCCAGGTAGCGCCTCATGCTAACAGTAGTGACAGTGGACTCCACCTGTAGAACCATTCCTGTTCTGATGGTCGTCTCGTTGTTGCCCCTTTAGTGCACCTGTTGTTAATTTCATTAACACCAAAGCAGCTGAAACTGATTAACAACCCCCTCTGCTACTTACCTGACCAAATCAATATCCCAGAAGTTTAATTGACTTGATGCTGAACTCTGATTACAAAGCATTCCTTTAAATTTTTTTTGAGTAGTGTACAATTGGTTCAGTCAACAAAATTATTTCTTGAAAAATGAAAGCATTTGATTAAGTTGGAAAATATTTCTATAATTTTATTATGTAGGTTTTTTCTTTTTTTGAGTGCACATAGGTGTGAAAAAAATTTCAAACCTGATGAGGTTTTGAGTCGTTTGTTGGCTTCTTTGTCTCAAAACCACGTGCAAATTCCTTAGAAAAAACAAACAAACAAACAAAAAACTGAAATATGTTGGTTTAGTATTGACTCCAAAGAAATAAAAGTCAAAGATGTGAGAATATATTTTTCTTTCTTTTGTTTTCTGTATTGTCCATATCATCCAAACTTTTTTTTAGATTTAAATTTGTAGATGTCTGCAACCATATATACTCAATCAAATTAGAATATAATTGATATATTATGGTGTTATAAATTGACTTACTGTAGTCAAAATGCTTTTTCCTGTCACACAACAGCTATATTGCTGATGGTGAGGATACCCCCCCCCCCCCCCTTCTGAAGGATGTATTTAGAGGGTATATAATGGCTGTGACACTAGAGAGGAAAAGCTTGTACGAGGATACTCTCTGAGGGACTCTGAGAATGATGCAAAGACTTGACTGCTTGTATCTGTGCCAATTATGACATTTTAGACAACAAAAGCCAAGAGACTTGCCCTTTCAGTTTTCTCAAAGACTCAAATTTACTTGTGTGCCAATCAAACCTCTATAAGTAACTCAGTGTGAAGGCACCTCGTCTGGACTGATCTCACTACAGATAAAGGATCCTCACATCCTTTTTTTTTTTTTTTCCGCAGGAGAGATCATTTCAGGCTGATTTTCTTGTACTTTGGTCAAATGATTCACTTTTCCTGGAACTGAGGTTATAGATGCATTTGACCTGTTGACATTTATGCCTGTGTGAGCAGATTGTTTTTTTTTTTATTTCAAACACAAACATTTTCTATGTGTGTAAATGGTGTCATGTCATGTCCTTCTGCAAAAGTTAGGGGAGGCATACTATGGAGCCCCGTTTGGGTCATAATTCAATGAATAAATGAGTCGTATTATGAAATACAAGCGTTTATTATTATGAAATAGTTCCCATTATTATGATAATGGCTTTGTTTTTCATAAGAATGATTTGTGTGTCAATCACGGCAGAGAGGGCGGAGCCATTTATGTGATTGGCCGCTCTTTCATTCAGGCATAAGCAACAGAACAGTGAATCGTCAAATCGGGTCAAAATAGTATCGCCTGATAAATTATCATTTTTGATATTGTCTGCTAACCTGGTCGAGGTTTCCCGTAGCTCAGTCCAAGCTAGCATAGCTACAATCGGACTAGGAGCGCACCTTGATGACGCCACGGCCCGCTGCTAACGGGACCTCACGGCCAAAACTAGTCGATGTCAGAGCGTAGAATGGAGAAGGATCAGCCAATGAGCGTGCAGGTCAACCACTGGTCCCGCCCACTGGCAAAATGTCATTATTATGTAAAAACTCATTCTTAGATTAAAAAAAAAACATTCTGAAATAAACTATTATGCATGAAACATGGATTAAATAATAATAAAAATATATTTCATAATAATGTGAAATATTTCATAATAATAAACATGTATTTCATAATAATGGGAAACATTTCAGAATAATGGATACGTATTTCATAATAATAAAAGCCTGTATTTCATAATAATAGACTCATTTATTCATTGAATTATGACCCAAACAGGGCTCCATAGAAAACAGATAAAAGTAAAAGAAGAGTTATTCCAGTGCTTATTAAAAACAGATGGTGTAATCACTGGACATTTTACTGTGAAGGAGCAGCCTGGATATTAAACCTGAGAATGTCCATCCATGTTGTACGCCTGCGTTGCCTGACTGCTTTGCTGATATAACAGCATGGGCTCAGATCCATGCAGATTCCAGCCATGACATCCTCATTACAAGGAATTAGTCTGGTATCCGTTAACTGGATTTTGATTTCCAGACGTTGGTACCAACAGATGCAGAAGCAACTGCCTCTGGATTCCACTGAATACACGTATAACCAATCTGGAAAAAAAAAAAGCATGTAATATAGGCAGATTCAATTTAAAAATTGTTGATCCAAGATGTTATTAGTAATTTGCAGCCATTTTGGTTGTTTTGAATAGTTACTCATTGACACTCCTGTATAAGTCATCACATAAAGTCCTGTTATATGGAGCCCCGTTTGGGTCATAATTCAATGAATAAATTAGTCTATTATTATGAAATACAGGCGTTTATTATTATGAAATACGTATCCATTATTATGAAATACATGTTTATTATTATGAAATATTTCCCATTATTATGAAATATATGTCTATTATTATGAAATATTTCCCATTATTATGAAAAAAAATGTAATTATTATGAAATATATTTTTATTATTATTTAGTCTTAGTTTAATGCATAATAGTTTATTTCAGAATAGCTTTTTTTAAATCTAAGAATGAGTTTTTCCATAATAATGACATTTTGCCAGTGGGCGGGGCCAGTGGTTGACCTGCACGCTCATTGGCTGATCATTCTCCATTCTACGCTCTGACATCGACTAGTTTTGGCCGTGAGGTCCCGTTAGCAGCGGGCCGTGGCGTCATCAAGGTGCGCTCCTAGTCCGATTGTAGCTATGCTAGCTTGGACTGAGCTACGGGAAACCTTGACGTTTCTTAGTCGATGTCAACTTTTAACCGTAAACTGAGGTGCATTCTGCCACCTACTGGCCTGGAGTAGATACATTACACCTCTCGTCCACTATCGATATTCACTGTTCTGTTGCTTATGCCTGAATGAAAGAGCAGCCAATCACATAAATGGCTCCGCCCTCTCTGCTGTGATTGACACACAAATCATTCTAATGAAAAACGAATCCATTTTCATAATAATGGGAAATATTTCATAATATTAATAAACGTCTGTATTTCATAATAATAGACTCATTTAATTATTGAATTATGACCCAAATGGGGCTCCATACTGTTATGTCATTTTGTACTGGTGAAAATGAGAATTCTGGTGAGGTGAATAGTTATAACTGGCCAGGTTAGCAAATTACATTAGCAAGGTTAGGAATTCAGTTATTTCTATAAGGATTTCTCCTTTGGGAAAGTTTGAGCAGCAAAGATCAGAAGGCTCACAGCTCCAAGTGCTCTATATTGACTTATCTCTCATGAATACTGCTTTTATAATGAATTATTCTTTTAATCATCAGTTGACACCACCTGTCAACTGATGACAGGTGGTGTCATCAGTTGACACCACCGTTAGTGTGACAGAAGGTCAATTTTGAAACTTATTTTAATTTAAAGTGTTTTTTTCCTGATGACGCATTTCCTATACTGTGTAAAAAAAAAAAAAAAAAAACACATTTTAATTAACCAGCCTAAGTGAGACACCAACGCAACGAAATGTAACTGTGCTGTAAAACAGCATCAGCTTTGCTTCTCTTATAACCAAATTGATGGTTTCAAAAAAAATATCTGTGTCTTTGTCCTAGGTACAAAACCTTAAAAACTTTGACTTATCCTTAGAATGGAATACATAATTAAAAAAAAAATGAAAAACAAAAAGTTGTATTAGTAAAGGTCCACATGAGGGACTGGAATGAGAAGTGGGTCGTTGTAATAATACTGGGAATTTCAGCAAACCTATACTTTCATTCAAAACATAAACACTAAAAATATGTCTAGCCCTTAATGGCAAGACCATTTGAAGTTTATGTCTAAGCACTAATGTCACAGATGTTAAATCAAAGATTTGAGGGAGACAATGACTTTATCCTGCTGTAATGCAATAAAACACGGGAGTGGTGTTCCTTCTCCTCTTGATGAACTAACCCCACATATATATCAAACTTTAAACCACACTCTTTATTCTGCCCTCCACCGGCTAGGCAGATAGATAACCATCACAGAAAACCACACCGTTGTTCCTTCTCTCCTTCCTTTATTTCGGTGGAATGGCCTGAAAGTAAAACTGTAAACAAACAGTACAAAATGTATGAGCTGAAAACACAATTACAACCTTCTTTAAGGTAAAAAAATAAAGCTCCATGACCCCTGACAATACTGTTATGGCCCCATACGAAGGCAAACAACACAACAGAAAAATGCTAACGATAATGCTAAGTGCTAGCTTGTGGTTAAATTAGAGAATAAAATAGAATAGAATAGAATAGAACGCCTTTATTGTCATGAGATTCGTCTTTTCTCGTCACAAATGAATATAAAACTTTATAAAAAAACGAACCGAAATTAATATTAGGTGTAAGTAGCAAGCGGCGCCACTTCCTGTTTTTTATCAAAATAAGATACACTTTTACAAAACACAAATAAAGGCTATACTATCCTACTAATTAACAAACTAATAGGTGGGGCGGCTCTTAAGGAGCCAGAACACTCTTTTTCTAAAGCATTTATCTATTAAGCCAAAATGAAAATGGCAGTAAAACAAACAAACTGGACCCCTTATTTATGGAAGTACCCTGACAGCTACAGCCTGGCTGAAACTGGGTCATGTAGCAGAACCACGATCCCAAACACAGCAACAAGTCTACATCCAGTAAAAAACTGAGACCAAACTCCAAACCTCAGTGTCGCTGAAATGTTGTAACGGGATCTAAAGAGAGTTGTGCACGAGTGAATTTCCAAAACTATCAATGAAAGAGAAAATGTCTGTCTGCAGACTGTAGGAGAGACGAGACACGTGACCTCCATCCTACGGAGCTCATCGCCCTGGTTGGGGGGGGGTTGGGGGGGTTGGGGGGGGTTGAGGGGGGGGGGGGCGGTCTGGGTTACTCTAACAGTGGAGGTCACCTCAGTCTGCAGCTGGATCCTCTGAACTGGAACAACACTGAAAACAAGGATTTACCAAAAATTCTTCCTCAACCCTGTGAGACACTGATAAAGTCATGAAGAAAAGCGTTACTTCAAGTTATCGCTGTCAAAGGTGAATCTACATGCTGCTGAATCAAAGGGCTACTTAGTATTGCCCACATTTTTTCCTTTACTTGGATATATTTTTTAGGGATGCATGATAACTGTGTTTTAACTTTCAGCTCCTAAAGGCCGATACCGATAACCGATAACACACACATATACCTAAGATCATTACATCAATACTATGAACAAAATCAAAAATAGTTTTGACTCTTTAAATGAACAGATATTTATTTTTTCCAATGAAAAACTATTGACAAGCCTCTCAAACATTTTCGTAAAGCTATCAAACAAACCTATTTGATATCTCACATTAACTCAAATGACTTTCTGCTGGCTTGCTCACGTTAGCTCATGTTAGCTCACGTTAGCTCACGTTAGCTCATGTTAGCTCCTGTTAGCTCCTCTTAGTGCAATTCAAAACTCCATGGAAGTGATGGTTATGTTTCAGGTGGCTGATCTGGTTTGACGTATTAAAGCTTGTGTTATTTTTCCCTCCTTCACTTGGAGCATTTGTCACAAATAACCAGCGAACTATCTTCCTCTGAAACTTTAACGAAGTTCTACACCATCACCTCCATGTTTGTTTGTTTTTATCAGCGCTGTGCTGCAGGCTGCATTCAAGATATAACGTAAATTCCTCCGTTCCCTCGTTTGCTAGTCGTTCTTTCAGCCTTTTCTATTTTTTCTATTTTTATGTGTAACACGTGGGAAAATACTGTGAATATCAGTTAAAGTCAGCAACTACTAAAATTAGGACCGAGTTAACGAGTTGTTTTCTGGCATGAGGGGGTATTCTTGATTTTCCTTATTGAGTAATCGTTTTTCTGATTATGCCGACGTTACTTGAACATAACATTCACTGCCGGTCATTCAAGGCTCAGAGGGAGCGAGACACTGCTGTGTTGACAGAAATATAAATGTTATCGGGGCTATTTGTCGTGATATCGGAGTTATCTGGATGATGTCATAATTTCCTGTTATCGGCCCGATAGTTATCGTACACCCTTAATATTTTTGTTAAGTGTTAATGGTATGGTGAAAAGTTACAGTATACAGTAGGGATGTCCCAATCACATTTTTTGGGTCCCGATCCGATTTCCGATCTTTAATTTTGATGATCGGCCGATTCCCGATTTTTCCCGATCCGATTTCACTTCTTTTGAGTGGGCAAACAGAGTTTAATTTCCCATGCATCTTATTTCCTGTGTACATTAATAAATAGGCCTGCATCCAAGCTGAGATTAATAGCTTTTATCATCTCATAAAATAAACAATAACTTATTTAAACACTCTTCTTTCTTTCTTTTTTGTTTGGGAGAATTATTATAAAACACATTTAGTTACAGAACAGTGACTGTTTCAACAGTCTCAGTACTAAAGAACAAAGCACTTCCATTTAAATAGCAGCAGGTGAACTTGGCTAGCAGTTTAAGGCAATGAAAACACTAGCAGAAGTCTTTGCAATCAATTGAAATCACATCAAATAAAAATAACATAAAATATTAACTTACTTCTTTCAAGACCCGCTGCACATGTTCGCGCACCTTTGTGTCCTTTGTCGTTCATGTAATGACGGAACGAGGCTCCGAGGTAATTAATGAGCCGGTTAGATGCTTGTAATGTGGCTGTCGTCCCATAATACATTCAGCGATTAGCTCGGTGATTTTCTGTATTTCTCCGAGTCTTTCGGGAGTTTGTCCTTTCTTTTAAAAGTTTCACAGAGCGTTTGCTGCCGTCGGCTGCGGTGATCGGTGCTGTGTGCTTTTTTAGTGTCTGATTAAATTGGTGGTGTTGTAACCTCTCTTCTTACTACCCATCATGATATCTCAGCCTTCCACACGTTTCAAGTCACAGTCGAAGCGTCGGTCTTTGTAATTTTATAGTGCTGCCACACTGCTGACTTTTTGCTAAAGTTTAGCCTGACGCCGGGTCTTAAAACTTTTAGGTGGATACAAGACAGCGCTGCTGGGAACCTCATTTCAGGCAAATTATTAAATGTATATAGTTTTAAAAATATTGTTTTTTGTGTAATATGATTACTTTATTAATTTGTTTTAATCAGATCACTTTTTGAGGAAAAAAAAATGAAAAAGATCGGCGTGTTATAATAAGTTTGATCCCGATCCGATCCCCTTAAATTTTTAAGATCGAAGGCCGATCCGATCAGGGGATCGGGACATCTCTAGTATACAGTGTTCATCTGAGGTTGGATTTATTACACCCAAAGACAAACTACAATCAGATTATTTGATGTTATTCTTACACACCCACACAAATTTTTGTGCATGATTAAATAACTGGAGTATTTCTGTCCATATAAAAGTCCCCCCCCCCCCCCCCCCCCCTCACTTTCAGGATTACAGGATCCCAGTGTGTCCTCTGGCCAGTATACTGGTGTCCATATGGGTGATGGGCAGGACCATCTGATCCCCTGAGACTCCATGAACTCTGCTTTCTTTGACTTGTGTTGCTGATGTTGGGGGGGGGGGGCGTTCACAGTCGGGGGGTCATTAAGGAGGTGGGCAGGTGAGCGCCCACCAAGCAGCTCACCTGCTGCTGTGCTGACTGAAACCCGCTGCACACAAAGCCTGAAGAGTGTGGATCCCAGAGCTGGAGGCCAGTGTTCTGGGCCCGTCCTGGCCCGGGCAGAAAGGGACGGCTCCATCAGCAGCTCCGGGCCACCGGAGCGATGAAAAGATAATCCCCCCCCCCCACCCCCCCCAACCCCCCACACGCCTCTGGACCTCATGCGGCGTCAAACCATTTGTGAGCAGTGACGGAGCCAGATTGGGCCAAAAGGATATGAGTGGGAAACTTCAAAAGCTGCTCATGTTTCTGAGGACGTGAAAGGATTTGTATAACACATTCAGATCTGATGGACTTTCCCATGTTCGCCCCGGACAGCCGTTTTTTTGTTGACATGTTCTAATAATGAATCTCTTATGTGTAGGGTCCCTTTTTCCCCCCCTCGCTCCGGGCTCCTGTTCCCAGTCGGCAGGTAGGGATGCTGTGCAGACCACTCCGCCGTCCGGTCCGAGCTTATGGAGATCCGCTGACCTGCTGGCTTCCAGGAACCAGGGTGAGCTTCGTTAGGTGATTAACTAATTACTCCTTTAATTAACCTAACCTCTCTGTCTGTGAACACAGTTTTCACAGCAGAATGACATTTACAAAGAGAGATACGTCCTTATAGGGTAAATATCTGTGAAATATATTTTTTCTGTGCAATACATTTTTCAATTCAAATTCTGTGCAATATTTGTATATTTATATATTCCATAGTCATATTCATATTCATATATATATATTTTATTGCTGCTACGTAGCTCTGCACTGCACTTCAACCTGCTGTTTACACAACAACCGGATTCTGCTGTTTTACATCCTGGTTTTATCTATTTATTCTCTACGCTGCACTCACTACAACCTCTAGGTTTTTTTAGGTCTGTAGCACTACAGTATTGTCTTGTAATTTTTAAAGCTGTAATACGGAAAGCCAAGCAACGACATTTCGTTGACGAAAAACCTCACTGCCGTGTGTTTTTTTGTGCAATGACAATAAAGAAAGTCTAAGTCTAAGTCTATAGTTTATGAAAGGACCTGGAATTATTTCTGATTTCCTCACAAAAGCTGAAAGACAATTCAACTTTGAGATTTGACTGATTTGTATTTGGAAGAGATCGTGAAAATGTTGCTTTAAAGGTCGGGGCTGTTACAGGTTTACTATAATAATATGACACTAGTGCTGGGCGATATGATGATACATATCGTGGGGACGATACAAAAGTGTGTATCGTGCCATTTCTCTTCTATCGTTTCTATCGTTTCAACCTAATTTTATCAATTATTACAGCAAATATGTAATTAAATAACCTGCAACGATAAATTTGATAGAATCATATCTACTTCTACAAAGTAGCCTTTTATGTTTGCACTTTTATTCATGGTTAATGCCTTAAACAGAGTTCTCTTCAACCCTGATGTTTACTTTAGACACTTTATATTGGTTTGCAAACTTTGCACTACAAGGTTACAGATTTCAGAAAGTTGAAAAATAATTTGTGTTTATTTTTTTATAGCTGAACTTCAGTGCAAAAATGTGTTTTTTCCTCTCAGAAACTGTTGTGCACTTTAAAAAAAAATGTGAAAGCTACTGTACCTCGGTACTACCTGTTTTTGCTGCACTAAAATGTATGTTTGTGACAGTTCAGCTAAATGTCCTTTCAAAATAAAGTTGAAAAGTAAGCAATGAAATTTTTGTCAAACTTTTCAGAGAATAACTGAAAACATACTTTATTATGGTATATCGTGATATATATCGTTATCGTGATATAAAATAGTCCATATCGTGATATATGATTTTTTTTCCATATCGCCCAGCACTAATATGACACATATTATCAAATCTTAATTCATGTTTCTCCTTCTTTAAACCTTCCACTGACTGGAAACTTATATGTTGTTACATGTTTGGTTCCAGGTGCTGAAATGGATCATATATTTCTGATTCTTTTATTGTTGAGTAAAACCCTTTCAGCTGGAGCTCAGTTCAACGGATACAACTGTGATGCTAACTTCCACAGCCGCTTTCCCGGTAAGAAAAACTGGCTAAATTCAGCTTCACTAATCAGAATAACTGAGATGAGGCACAGATATATTTGTGAATGTTAATTTATCCAAAGATAATGACGGGTATGTCCTGTTTATTAACTTATTGTGACTAAGATAATGTTTTGTCTCTTATATAAATAAAACCTGTGACTTATTAAATGCGCTGGATGTGTTTTTATGGTCGTACATGTGTGTGTGTGTTTTAGCCGAGCGGGACATCAGCGTGTACTGCGGCGTACAGACCATCACTCTCAAGGTCAACTTCTGTCCCGTCCTCTTTTCTGGATACACCGATTCGGACCTGGCTCTCAACGGTCGCCATGGAGACGCTCACTGTCGAGGGTTCATCAACAACAACACCTTCCCCACCGTCGTCATCTTCAGCATCAGCCTGGCGACGCTGGAGTCCTGCGGAAACTCCCTGCTGGTAAGCAGAAACGGGAATCATGGGAGGTTTAATTCCTCTTTAATTCAGAATTAAAGTTAAATCTGAATAAAAGTTACCATGTAAACACCTAATTCAGAATGAAAATGTCAATTCCGAATTAAACTTAATTCTGAAGTAAGTGGCTGGTTTATTCTGATTTTAAATCCAAATAAAATAATTCCAGGGTCATGTTTACACTGGCCACAGTTACATGATCTTTTTTTTAATTCGGAATTAATAATTCCGATTTAAATAATTCCGAATTAAACTATTTTCCTTCGAGTTTACATGGAAATAGTAATTCCGAATTGGGTTCACATGGAAAACACGTTTGTTCGGCTTTATCCAACTCCGCTTTAGGTCTGGGGGTTGGGAAGGGTTCTGATTGGATGGGGGGGGCGGACGTCTTTACATCTACCAGAAGAAAACAAACTTAGCTAACTCGGTTAGCAACAACATTCCACTTATTTTTGACCTGGGTGGCGTCTCTATCTGTGAAACCTCCTTCATTTAACCTGGCCGCTACAACTTTGAAAAGCTCACAATTTTAATGTTTCCTGCCATCTGTTCTTTTAATTATTTCCAGTTCCTCCAAGCTATTTATTAAATAAATCGTCTCTGCTCTTGAACACCGTTTACTGCGTGCTGCCATTTTGAAACTTTGTTTAGAAAACAAGCCCAGCGCGGAATATAAGCGTCATCGCGACAGACGGGCAAGAGAACTAGCATGCGCAGAAAGACGGGAATTAATTTAAACAGGAATGAGTGTTTACATGACCACGGAATTATTTAATTCAGATTTAAAATCAGAATAAACCAGCCACTTACTTCGGAATTAAGTTTAATTCGGAATTGACATTTTCATATGGAATTAAGTGTTTACATGGTAACTTTTATTCATATTTAACTTTAATTCTGAATTAAAGAAGAATTAAACTTCTCATGTAAACGCACGGACTCATTCCGCTTTAAATTAATTCCCGTCTTTCTGCGCATGCTAGTTCTCTTGCCCATCTGTCGCGATGACGCTTATATTCCGCGATGGGCTTGTTTTCAAAACAAGCCCAGCCCCTTCCCAACCCCCAGACCTAAAGCTGAGTTGGATAAAGCCGAACAAACGTGTTTTCCATGTAAACCTCAATTCAGAATTACTATTTCCATGTAAACTTGAAGGAAAATAGTTTAATTCGGAATTATTTAATTATTTAATTGAACAATTTAATAATTATTTAATTATTTAATTCTGAATTAAAAAACATTATGTAACCGTGGGTCAGGATATGAGCAGGAGAGTTATTAAAGTAACTGAGATCAACTAGATAAAAGCAAACCAATTCCTGCAATTTTGAGAAAATCAACCCGACAGCAAAAAGTGATTTTGTTATTTACGTACATTCCAGTGTATGTCCTAAAAAAAAAAAAAACTTTTGAAAGAAAAACATGGTCTGAGAGGATAAAACACTTTGAGTTGACAACTCAGAAAATATCTAACTAATGCTGGACTCGGACTGGAGTCGCTGCTCGTCCCAGTCAGGAGGAGCTGGTGGAACTGGTTTGGTATCTGTTTAGGATGTTTAGGATGTTTAGGACAGACCTAAGACACGGTGGATTACGTTATCCCCCCCAGAAGAGATGGAGGAGGAGGCTGGGAAGATGGAGGTCTGGGCCTCTTTGCTTAAGCTGGAACCCAGATTTGGATAAGCAGAAGTTGATAAATGGATGGATGGAACGAAGTATAGTAATTACATCCTTTTTTTCTCAAAATTCATACCTGCATTTGCTGCAGTGATCAGGGTTAGTTTTGGACTTTGTGCATTTGTAATAATGATTATTATCCTGATTGCATTTCTTTTCTTTTCTTTTTTTTTTTTGGTGCAGTTATGGTTTTGAGCCAATAACATCGTAGGTGTTTTTATGTGTTTCAACACCACAGAAGCTTTCTGTTAATCTGTTAATGAACTGTCATCCTGAAAAACCTGAAAAACCTCTTTAAGCTCAGCTTCCATTAACACACATACAGTCATGGTAAAAATGATTAGACCACCATTTTTTCTTCACTTTCTTGTTCATTTTAATACCTGGTACCACTAAACGTCATCATGTGACTAAAACAGACAGAAAAGAAAACACTGAATGCATAAAAGCAGTGTTTTTGGCAGTACAACGCCATAGCTATTGATGTAAAAACTTAAGTGATTTAGGTTATAATCAAGAAAACCATGGAAAATGGTAAGATATCAGCTCTTAAATAAAACTCTTATGAACAATCTTTGTGGTTATCGTTATGTTTGTCCAAACAAATGTACCTTTAGTTGTACCAGGCATTAAAATGAACAAGAAACTGAAGAAAACAAGGGTGGTCTAATCATTTTTTTCCACGACTGTATTCCTTATCAAGATCACTGGACATCTTGATTTTTTTTCTTTTCTCATGTGGTTTTTGGATTTGTAGAGCTGGTTACAAGCTACGGACATTCAATCAATCAATCAATCATACTTTATTTATAGAGCACTTTTCATGCAGACAGGAGCAGCTCAAAGTGCTTTACATAAAAACAATACAGGAAACAATAAACACAAATGACCCCCCCCCCCCCCCCCCCATACACACACACACACACACATATAAAAACATAGAATTTAAGATTTGTGAGGAAGAATGGTGAGGAAACGCCATCTCACACCTGAGAGAAGATACTTGATAAGATAACTATATTGCCTAAAATTTGGCAAATATCTAAACAATAAAATAATAAAATAGATAAAATTCAGTTAAATGCCCAACTTACAAAATGTAAAATTAGTAAAAAAAAAAATAGAATAAAAAATAAAATAAGATAAATAAATAAAATTCAATTAAAACTAATCTAAGAGATAGTGAAAGATACAATGAATAAAATAGATTCAGTTAAGACCCAGACTAAGAAGTTAAGATAATAAAATAAAAATTAGGCTAAAAACACAATAAATATGTAAGATTTAGTTAAAAGCTAGACTAAAAAGGTAGGTCTTATTATGTTTTTACCGCACATTATGTTTTTACCGCTAACTGTAAAAACGGTGTCTCTGACAGAAACAGTAATTTTTTTTTCAACAGAAATTATTTATAACAGCTTCTGCTCAGTTTGTGGAATACTTGTTTTTATGTTGAAATTAAACATGATGTGCTTTTGTGACATGTGACTTATTTCAACAATTTGGACCTAGATACACTGTGTTTATTGATCCTGTAAGGCCCAGAGGGCCGGTAGCGACAGAGAAACTGGATTCTGACCCCTCTGATGTTGTTCATCGCAGGTGTCCACCGCTCAGGGACCCAACGCTTACGGGAACCTGTCTCTGGTCCAGATCGGGAACATATCTGGGTTCATCGACACATCGGACCCCCCACGGTTCCCCTACCTGCCCCTGCTGCTGTTCGCCAGTTACCCCTGGAGTGCTGTCCCCTGCAACAACAGTACACTGGTACGGTACACACAAGAGCTACGACAGGACTACATCAGCTACACAGTTCAGCTGCAGTTACCCGCTGGAGTACCTGGTCAACAACACACAGCTGGCCTCGTAGGTTTGGAAGTTACGGAGCTACAGACAGCAAGTCATAAAACTCATTTAGCTTTGAAAATGTTAGACTTTAATCTGCCCTGTGAGTTAAAATGTTAAAGAACGGTTGGATAATTTGGCAACTGGAACGAAGGAAAGAAACTAATAAAATGCCTGAGTTATCAGCGTTTACCTCAGGTGGTGATGAAGTTAAACTGTGATGAAGAGTAAAAGCTACAGTGTGTTCAGATCCAGTGTGAATATTTTTTTTTTATCATCATGTGTACTGAAGGTCAGCAGCTGCGATCTCGGTGAAGGAAAGCAACGGTACCTTCATCAGCACGTTGAACCTGCTGCTGTACAACGTAAGTTCACATCAGCTCATCTAATAACTGATTTTAGTGGAAACATAGTTACCCTGAGTAAAAATGAACGAAAGAGTGAACAAACTCTACAGCTGTGCCAACCTCGTCTGAACCTTAAACTCTTTATGAGAATGAACATCCCTACATTAACCCTCATACTGGACTTTTTGTCATATCTCAGAGGTGCTTTATTCTATAATTCCAATTTTTCATGACTTTGTCAATCAATTTGTTCCTAATGATGTCATATGATTTTTTTTATGTTTCTGTCTTTATCTGTGCTTTTTAAAAATTCCAATGCATTGGGTCAAAATCTCTAATTCCGCCTGTATTTTTAATAGATGGAACCATTTATTGAGTCAATGTTTGCCATGGGTCCTAATTTAAAGTATCTTACTTTTGAATTTTTGACTTTTGTATTAAAATTCAAATAAAATTAAAATGTAGTGACATTTAAATGATTGTGGGTTTATTTAAGTTTTTTTTATATATATTGGGTTCAAAATGACCTTGGTTGGTTTCACCATATCAATACAACACAAATAATGTTTACTTGAAATTACTGAACACTAAATTATATCAGAATCAAGTCTAACGTGACGTTACCATAGAGATGGTAATAGAGAGCCTCATTCTTTAACTGATTTGAAAAATTTCAATGGATTTGTGCTTAGCTCAGATAGGATCTTAATTGCTGTAAAGGAGATCATAAAATTCCACTGTTTACATTTTTGGGTTAAAGAAAAGTATATTTTCGTTTTATAAAATATGCAAAGTAACTACAACTTTCTTAAAATAATAATAATCTGTTGTTGTTTTTTTCCTCAGATGACATTTAATACATCAGTAATAATATTCTGAGAAGAAAAAAAGTTGTAATTTTTCTTTGATGGTTGTTTATTACAGTATTTATTCTTGTCGGTAATCCATGTATGCGAAATATGTCGGTAGAATGAGGGTTAAAGGAGATTATAATAAAGAGTCCTTCAACTAAAGACAGCAGAAAGCTACTTTTCATTTAGCAATGATAAAAAAAATGCTAAACTGCCCTTTAATTAATTTAGACTGCTTTTGCAATTCTGTAAATTAGATCATTAAACGGAATAAATATCTGTTTAGTAGCACAAAAGGAAACAGGATTGCTTATGTTATATGTTACTGTGGTTTATTTTAGGACTCGTCATACGTCCAGCAGCTGTCCGTTCCCATGGCCGGACTGACCCTGAAGACACGCGTGTTCGCGGCTGTAAAAGCGACAAACCTGGACAGGAGGTATCCAGCCGACGTCTAACTGAATACCGATGTGCGGCCGGTTGTACGCCTCTCTCTTACCTGTTGTTATTTGTTCCCACTGAGCTCAGTGAGTCGTCAACTGTCCGCTAACCAAAAGGGTAGCGCATTGATCCTTGGCCCTGTCACTACTATAATACATTTTTTGTTCTGGTTTTTTTAGTTTTTGTAATTTTTACTTAGCTTCTTTTTCCAGATACTACACATGTTGCAAATAGAGCTGGAACCGACTGGAACACTCCCACCTCTGTTAGTCACAGACAGCTATTTTAGCATGGCTGGTTTAGCTAACGCAGACGACGATGCAAAACAAATATCTTTAACATGTAAAAACTGGAAATCTGTCATGCAGCTTTGATTTAAATCAGCCTGGTGCTGTCCCTTTAATACCAATAATGTGCTCTATGAGGTCATTAGAGACTCTAACCAACGCTGTTTATGTGCTATTGACGCTAACTTTTTTGCTCACCAGCCACTGTAGCTAGTGTTTTTCCTCAGTCATTAGCCATTTAGTCTTTATGCTAGTCACAGTTTTGCTGTCAGTTTTTTTCTTCTCCACAATATTCTTGCATTTACATTTTAAATACAAACAATTGGTACAACTATTGTGATGAGTCATATCAAAGAATAAGTTACCAGCCAAAGTTGCTTGTGAGACAGAAATTGTTACTAGCCACAGCTAAATTTTACTAGCATTTGGCCGGTTGGCCGGCATCAGTGTCAAGCCCTGGGAACCCGAACTTAAAAACATCAAATAAATCATTTCTGTGCAGGTGGTCACTGAACTGGCTCACAACTACTTTCTCCAGAAGTTTAGATATAAATGGGAGGTTGGATATTGGTCTATAATGTGCTAAAATGTGTGGGTTGAGTGATGTTTTTTTTTTTTAAGTTACTGTATCTTTAAAAATGTGTGGCACATATCCTGGTTTTGCAGATATGTTAATCTAATCTAATATTGGCATACCAATATGAGAAAAATAACAATAAAAGAAAACATTTTGGAGTATGGAGTTGGGATGTGGATGGTTTAGCTTTACTGATGGTTGAGGTCGGCTCAGGGAGGTCTGTAGAAACAGTCTGGAGTCAGAACCAGAACCAGAGGAAGTTACTGGAACTGTAGAAACACCCACAGCTGTTGTTGCTTGATTTTACTGCTAAAGAAACCCATAAAGTCACAGTTATGACTCTTTGTCAGCATAGCTACAACGCTGAACAGAAAATGTGAGTTATTTTTGTTTTCCTCTGTTAACGATGAAAAACAAGTTGATCTAGCATCGGAAAGGGATTTTTTAAATGTACTATTAGACTGGCTTTCCAGGCGTGATGGGAGACTACAGATTTACAAGAGGAACACCTCCTTTCTATTTGACCCGTGATTTCTTTCAGTGTGTGGACATGCAAATTTTTCAGAGAGGCAACAACATCTAAGGCTGAATGTAAGATATGTGCAGTATTATTGACGAGGCGATCAGTATCTGCAGAGTTAAATATCAGGTCATCACCCTCAGTTGTTCTACCATATTCTACCGTAGGCAGATGAGAAATGATGGCCTTCTTAAATTTATTTACAACAAGCATCTGCTGTAATAATACAATGTATAATATAGTGCGTTATAATGTCAAAAATGTTTAATTCGAACATTATTAAATAATGTTCGGAGAGGAAAGGGTTTAGAGGTGACACTAACGAATGATCAGGTTCTATGCTGTAGGTGAGGACAAGATCAAGGTTATGACCTATGGAGCCCCGTTTGGGTCATAATTCAATGAATAAATTAGTCTATTATTATGAAATACAGGCGTTTATTATTATGAAATACGTATCCATTATTATGAAAAAAATGTAAATATTATGAAATATATTTTTATTATTATTTAATCTTAGTTTAATGCATAATAGTTTATTTCAGAATAGCTTTTTTTTATCTAAGAATGAGTTTTTACATAATAATAACATTTTGCCAGTGGGCGGGACCAGTGGTTGACCTGCACGCTCATTGGCTGATCCTTCCCCATTCAACGCTCTGACATCGACTAGTTTTGGCCGTGAGGTCCCGTTAGCAGCGGGCCGTGGCGTCATCAAGGTGTGCTCCTAGCCCGATTGTAGCTATGCTAGCTTGGACTGAGCTACGGGAAACCTTGACCAGGTTAGCAGACAATATTAAAAATGATAATTTATCAGGCGATACTATTTTGACCTGATTTGACGATTCACTGTTCTGTTGCTTATGCCTGAATGAAAGAGCAGCCAATCACATAAATGGCTCCGCCCTCTCTGCTGTGATTGACACACAAATCATTCTTATGAAAAATGAATCTATTATCTTAATAATGGTTTCGTTTTTCATAATAATAAATGCCTGTTTTCATAATAATAGACTCATTTATTCATTGAATTGTGACCCAAACGGGGCTCCATAATGATCAAGTTTATAAAGCAGTGCTTTGGTTCGTTTGCTTTTTGCAAGACACTAATTGATTCTAAGAGAATTACTGTAACATTCACTGTTAGCATCCATGTGAATGTTAAAGTCACTGCTGTGATGATCTTCTCTAAACTGATCCCTAAACCAGATATAAAATCTGAGAACTCAGACAGAAACTCTGGATAAGCACCAGCAGGAGGCCAGTACATAACCACTAACAGAACTGGCTTTTAACATTTCATGAGGCTTTTGAATGTATGATCATCGTATTTAGGTTTTTTTTTTTTTTTTTTTTTTTTTTGTGTGTCTGCAGCACAATGGCTTAGTGGTTAGCACTGTTGCCTCACAGGGCCTTTCTGTGTGGAGTTTCCATGTTCTCCCCGTGTTTACGTGGGTTTCCTCCGGGTACTCCGGCTTCCTCCAACAGTCCAAAGACATCCATCTTAGGTTAATTGATAACTCTAAATTGCCCGTAGGATTGATTGTGAGTGTGCTGGTTGTTCCTGTGGCCCTGCGATGGACTGGAAACCTGTCCAGGTGTACTCCTGCCTTTCACCTGAAGAGAGCTGGGATAGACTCCAGCAGATCCCCGTGACCCTACGGAGGATTAAGCGAGTATAGATAATGGCTTCATTAGGTTCTGTTTATACCTGAAGGCTGGAGCTATAGAGGGGTTATACCCTGAAATGCCACTTTAACTTGATGGAGGGGATTGTGTTAGGGCTGGGCGATTTTATCGATTCAGCGATATATATCGATATTTTATTTCCCAGAGAGTATCGATATTTCAGCCGCGGGTATCGATATTCTAAGCTCCCTTCAAACCCCCGTGTCCCCCACGGGTGCTCTTCCTGCAAAGTGCCATTTAGTCCTCCAGCCGCTAGTGTCGCTGTAGAGCGTTTCTAACAGGTTATCCAGAAGCTTCTGTCTCTTCCAGCTACAGCTGAGCCAGTCAGGAGGATGGCGGCGAGTATAAACCCAGCGCCTGCGTGCTTAAAAGCAGATGTGTGGGAGCAGTTCGGGTTTAAAAAGAAAAAGAAAAGCTGTGTCACTCAAACGTAAAGTACTCTGGAAATACCACCAACCTGTGAGGCGAGCCCACCTGAAATGTCACCACCCAGACAAGCTAATGCTAACTGAGAGCTAGCCAAACTTTATTAGTCAGGATTTGAGAGCGTATTCAGTGGTGGAAAACGGCGGCTTTAAGGGCTGTGTTTACTCTCGCGGCAACGTGTCGCAGTTATCTTGTCCCCGGTATGCCGCAGTTATTTTTGATATATGTTAATGTTGAAGCGCGTCTGCGCTGTTATTCAACGCCACAACGGAGAGGGACAATCAGGAACTAGCTAAACTTACTAAACGTATCTCTTGTGTTTTTCCACTTCCTCACCGTCTCGGCCGTATCCAGACCCACATTCATCGCTATCTCCCTCCATGAATTACTAGAATATGTGCTGTCTTTGTAGTGTGGAGAACCAGAATCGTACAGATGTGGGTACTTCCTCATTTCTTCGATGACCCGGATGTAGAATTGACCAATCAGAGGCCTCCTTTCTCTCCTCTCTGCGACATTGTTTGCAGTCACCTACCTTTCAGTTCAGTTAATTCAAACAAATTGGAACACTCACAAGATGTCACCAAAATCACTTTGTCCTGTTAAAATCTTTCAGAAAATGATGTAATGTATTGTTAGAAAAATATCGATATAATATCGTATCATTAACCAGATGTATCGTATCGTGAGATTATTGTATCGATACAGCCCTAGATTGTGTGCCCGAATGGTTCTGGGAGCTATGTCGTCAGGGCGTTTGTCCTTGGTAGGGTCACTCAGATCGGTCTTGGGGGACGGGCCACACTAGGTGCGATTCAATCGACTTTTATGAAGAAAGAGACACCACAAGCCTGGACTCGTGTTACTGGGGTCCCACCCTGGACCCAGGGGGGAGGGCTCATCAAGGGAGCCCCTGGTGCCCCCTGGTGGCTGGGCCTTTACCCATGGACCTTATTCTACTCTGCCATTGCCCCGGGTGAGAGGCGACGGGCTGGAGTGGGCTCATTAATAGACCCCCAGCTTGGTGCCGGTACGTCGGGTTTTCCCTGGTAAATGAGAGGGTAACGGTACCTTCTCTGGACCTTCGGGTCAGGGAACTGGCTCTGACTGTCGTCTGGTGCTTATGAGAAATGACGATGATGGTGGCACCTGGATGACAAACAGTTATTTTCTGATATTCTCATATTCATTTGGTTGATTTTATAATTCCTACATATGGAACCTTAAAAATATTGATTTAGTTCAGTGGTTCTCAGCTGGTCTGGCTTCAGGACCCACCATCACCCTAAATGACAAGCCTCAACCCAAATCAAGGAAAATGTCCAACTTCTCCAATTTATTGAATAAAAAGATCGTGCAGTTTGAATCAGAGATAGTAGAATAGAATATCACAGAATTCCAACACAAAAAAATAAGTTTATTGGTGAAACAAAATGGTAAAAACAAAAATGACTTCAAGTGAGAAATATTCCCTTTGATGCTCAATTAGCTGCATTTTAATTAAATCCAAAACACGTCACTTCAGTAACTTCAGCCTTTTTTAAGACTCAACATGCACAAACATGAAATAAAAAAGTGAAACCGTTTCAAAAATAACTCAAATATGTAGCATTTGCTGAGTACCCACTTCCTGAATATATAACAATTTCCTTTTAAAACTATCTAGTCACTTATTTAAGCATTAATCATAAAGCTGACATAACAATCAGAACATTTCAGTAACAGCCATTTTTAAGACTCAACAGTGCTTTTATGCACAAACATGAAATAAAACAGTGTAAACACTGAGCAGTAGTTTCAAAAAGAACTTAAAATATATAGTTTTATCTGAATAACCATCACTGACCTTTGTCTTCAACATAAGTAAATCCATATCTCATATATTCTTTGGTTGTATCTGCGTTTCACCTACTCAACACATGGAAACAAACTCTGCAGGTCTTCTTCTATGGTGTGAACTGGCGGGTGTCAACTCGCATTACAGGACATTATCGCCACCTACTGTTAAGGAGTATGAATGACACGCTTTTTTTTTTTTTTTTTTTTTTTTTTAGCATTTCCTTCCCCAGACAAAGGCCCACGACCCACTGAAAACGGGTCTGCGACCCACTTTTGGGTCGCGACCCACCAATTGAGAACCACTGGTTTAGAGGACGCTGGATTGCTCACCTGACTGGCTCAGGTGTTGCTCCAACCTACAGCCCTCCTCTGCTGTGTTTCCCCCTCCCTGAATACTGTCAATAAAGGCCACCAGTGCCACAAAATCTCAAACAAAATAATTAAAAATAAAAAATTAGTGACTCAGAAAAGCTAAAATTTAAAGAAAATTTAAAATATGTTGGGCTAAAATAGTAAACAGCTCATTCAGTTGGGTCATTTTATTCACCTGACTTGTATTCCCTTCAGTTCCTGCTGTTGTCCCATAGAGGGCAGCACCAAGCTAAAGACTCTCAGACTTGATTTTAAACATTTTGTTATATATCTAATCTAGTGAATTTCAACAAAATCTATTTATGACTTTGATTGTTATTAAAATACTTAAAATAATAAAATAAAACAGATTTTAATAAAAAAAAAATCACAGAGGTTTCAGAATTTATTTATTTTTTTACTGTTCAACATGTTTAATAAAATCCCAAATGTTCCTGCGCTGAACCAAAAGCCTCTAAATTCAGTGACTCTTGCAGTGTTTCATGATAAATGATTTGTTCTTTGTGTTTCTGTGTAAAAGCTACTTAAATCTGGTTTCAGTCGGACACGTCCACCTCCCCTCTGACACTAGACGTGACTCAGGTTTCAGCGTTTCAGCTCTTTGTCGTGTTGTTATCTGATCTCGGTTGTGGACCCGGTGGTGGTTGGACGAGTGTCCGTCCCTGAGGGGAACCTTTTTTTTTTTTTTATCACTGTTCCTTGTTAGTCACAGTAAACAATCAGTCCTTTAATCAGCAGACAAGTGCTACCTTGTCTCTCGTAAATTGTTTAAAATATAACAACGTACAGAAATGGTCTGTATTTACATTTGCAGATAATAAAGTCATCCGCCTTATGTTCACTGAAATAAAATACTGAAACGCAGAGAGTGATCTGAGAACATGGAGGGAATCAGCAGAAAAAAAATCATTTTCATTCTCGTCCATGCATTTCCTGAGATATGATCCAAAATGTAAATCTTATTTTGGCGCCTCCCACTCAACAAATGGTTTCAGATTTAGTCCATCCTTCCAGCTGCCACGATGAACTAGTTTAAAGATTTATATGTTTCATGAACATCAGTCCTTCAGATTTCTATCTATTTGTCTAATTAATTCAGTGATTCCCAAAGTGTGGGCCGCGGCCCCCTGGTGGGCCGTCGCGGTACTGCAGGTGGGCCGTGAGAGGTCATTAAAATTAAACAAATATGTTTCAAATCCTCAATCTTTTTTAAATATGTTTTTAATTACTGTAAAAATATTAACGACATGATTTAAAAACATTGAGAAGTAACAAAACAAACCAGTTAAGTGTTATTCTACTGTCATCTTAACTTAATATGACAAGTGTCACCTTATTTGTTGACCTCTTACATTAATATCAGAACATAGCTTCTAGTCCTGAATGTTGATCACAGTTGTGATTAAAGGTTCTGGTGGGCTGTGGAGATTTTTCACATTTCAAATTGGTCCTTGGTGTTCTGAAGTTTGGGAATGGCTGATCTAATTATTGTTAAGCAGTTTTAAAATACTGCTTACAACTGAAGTCTTCTGTAAGCGTTCCAAACTCCTGCTTTTTATCTAAAAATGATCTATTAAATATTGACAGATGTGTGTTGTCGTGTTTTCAAAGTTAAAATAGAAAGTCACTGGTCTCATGAGTGACTCCTGATGATTTCTAAAAGAAAACATGTTATATTACAGAGCTCAGAGGTGATTTCACATCACAGCTCTATCGACTGAACACACAAAAATGATTTTGACATCAGTCTGATTTGTTATTTTTGATGTTAAATAGGTGGAACGTTCTAATGGACTACTGCTACACACTACGCCCACTGGAAACCCGAACGATGAGCTTCGCTACGACCTTTTCTTCAGGTAACTCCTGCTTACAAACAGTTGAAATTACAGTCATGGAAAAAATTATTAGACCCCCCTTGTTTTCTCTCAGTTTCTTGTTCATTTTAATGCCTGGTACAACTAAAGGTACATTTGTTTGGACAAACATAACGATAACCACAAAGATTGCTCGTAAGAGTTTTATTTAAGAGCTGATATCTTACCATTTTCCATGGATTTCTTGATTATAACCTAAATCACTTAAGTTTTTACATCAATAGCTATGGCGTTGTACTGCCAAAAACACTGCTTTTATGCATTCAGTGTTTTCTTTTCTGTCTGTTTTAGTCACATGATGACGTTTAGTGGTACCAGGTATTAAAATGAACAAGAAAGTGAAGAAAAAATGCTGGGGTCTAATAATTTTTTTCCATGACTGTATATAACTACTGACTGGTACCTATTCCTGGTACTCCTACTTTACCTACTGGTACTGGTACACTTGGTACCTACTGGTACCTACTGGTATCTTGGTACCTATGGTACCCTGGTACCTGGTACCTACTGCTACTGGTACCTGGTAGAAACTGGTACCTACTGGACCTACTGGTACCTACTGGTACCTACCTGGTACCTACTGGTGGTACTACTACTAACCTACTGGTACCTACTGGTACCTACTGGTAGGTACCTACTGGTACCCTACTGGTAACCTACTGGTACCTACTGGTACCTACTGGTACCTACTACTGGTACCTACTCGGTACCTACTGGTACCTTACTGGTACCTACTGGTACCCTACTGGTACTGGTACTGGTACCTACTACTGGTACCTACCTAACCTACTGGTACCTACTACTACTGGTACCTACTGGTACCTGGTACCACCTACTGGTCTTCCTGCCCTACTGCGTGACCACCTGTACCTGGTACCAACCTACGCTGTGTCGAGCAGACGACTGTCCCATGCTGATGCCAGTGAGACCAGCGCAGGAAATGACAAACTTCAGAAAGAATATAACTCAAATATTTGATCTGCAGCTTGAGGAAAAAAAATGGACCAACAGCTCAGTGTCTGATTATTACAACTTTAAATCAAAAAAATTCACAAAACTTAAATGTTATTCTATCATTTCAGATACCGAGTGGTAATAGGCAATAACTAAAGGCAATAACTTCCACCATTTTCCTACTGAGAGGCAGATTAGTGTAAGAGCTATCTCGTACCCCTTGAGTGCAGTTACGTCTTCAGACTGTGGGGGGCGGCCTTACGCTAAAGCTACGTCCAGTCTGTCAAGAAAATGACGACGACGACGAAGAAGAAAGAGAAGAAGACGTAGAAGAATAAGATAATATAAATATATATAATGAAGACAGTAAGATAGTTTCGTAACATTCATATCTTTATTAACTACGAAAATACGTACATTTGTAGCTAGCTTTTTTCGGCGCCATCCTTTTCTAAGACGTCTTGGTGAGAATGCGCAATGCCTTCTGGGTAGCCCTTACTTCCAAGGGTGGTGCCGGAGAATCTCATTATTGAGGGCGATACAGCCCTCAAACTGGTCCCTCAACTTAACTTTCTTAGATTCGGGACGACATTAGCACTTAGCGGGTTGAGGGTTGAGATTGAGGGTTAAGGCAGGAACTGGAATTCACCCATAGTCTCAGATTTAGATGTGCTGATTCCCATCCTTAGATCTTTACACTTGGCTGTGAACCACTCCAGAGAGACTAAAAGCTCTTGGCTCTTGCTGGAGTGGTTCAACGGTTTATTATTTTGGGTTTTATTGACAAAATCATCAGGAGTAGAAAAAAAACTGAATAGATTTGCAAGAAGTACACTTAACCATGATGTCAATATTTCTTTTTTTTTGGTTTACATCATTTATCTTTTTAATTATTTCAGAAATATTACATTCATGAACTGAAGTGATAGTAGCTGATTTTAAATAACATTTACACTGATTATTAAAAACATCAATTTGAAGTTGAATACAACCCACCTAGCGTTTATGTGTCATATTAGCTCACAGTGGGTCTCACGTAGGCTGGTATACTATGGAGCCCCGTTTGGGTCATAATTCAATTAATAAATGAGTTTATTATTATGAAATACAGGCATTTATTATTATGAAATACGTATCCATTATTATAAAAAGTTTCCCATTATTATGAAAAAAATGTAATTATTATGAAATAGATTTTTATTATTATTTAATTTATTTATTATTTCAGAATGGCTGTTTTATTTAAGACTCCGTGCATTTACATGGGAAATTTAATTCCTCTTTAATTCAGAATTAAAGTTAAATCGGAATAAAAGTTACCATGTAAACAACTAATTCCATATGAAAATGTCAATTCCGAATTAAACTTAATTCTGAAGTAAGTGGCTGGTTTATTCTGAATTAAATAATTCCACAGTCATGTATACACTCATTCCTGTTTAAATTAATTCCCGTCTTTCTGCGCATGCTAGTTCTCTTGCCCGTCTGTCGCCATGACGCTTATATTCCGCGCTGGGCTTGTTTTCAAAACAAAGTTTCAAGATGGCAGCACGCAGTAAACGGTGGTCAAGAGCAGAGACGATTTATTTAATAAATATCTTGGAGGAACTGGAAATAATTAAAAGAACAGATGGCAGGAAACATAAAAATTGTGAGCTTTTCAAAGCGGCCAGGTTAAATGAAGGAGGTTTAGCAGATAGAGACGCCACCCAGGTCAAAAATAAGTGGAATGTTGTTGCTAACCGAGTTAGCTAAGTTTGTTTTCTTCCGGTAGATGTAAAGACGTCCGCCCCCCCCATCCAATCAGAACCCTTCCCAACCCCCAGACCTAAAGCGGAGTTGGATAAAGCCGAACTAACGTGTTTTCCATGTAAACCTCAATTCGGAATTACTATTTCCATGTAAACTCGAAGGAAAATAGTTTAATTCGGAATTATTTAATTCGGAATAATTAATTCCAAATTAAAAAATATCATGTAACCGTGGCCAGTGAGTTTTTACATAATTGCTTCCTTTTTCATAAGAATGAGCTTTTACATAATAATGACAATTTGCCAGTGGGCGGGGCCAGTGGTTGACCTGCACGCTCATTGGCTGATCCTTCTCCATTCTACGCTCTGACATCGACTAGTTGGTGGGGGACTAGCATCGAGCCTGTTGGCTACCTCTCTGAAGTCAGAAAAGGATCTTTCTCCTGTCGCCGTCAAAATCAAGTTTTCCCAACATTTCGCGGTAAGTTTCTTAGTCGATGTCAACTTTTAACCGTAAACTGAGATGCATTCTGCCACCTACTGGCCTGGAGTATATACGTTGCACCTCTCGCCCACTATCGATATTCACTGTTCTGTTGCTTATGCCTGAATGAAAGAGCAGCCAATCACATAAATGGCTCCGCCCTCTCTGCTGTGATTGACACACAAATCATTCTTATGAAAAACAAAGCCATTATTATGTAAAAGCTCATTCTTATGAAAAACGAAACCATTATCATAATAATGGGAAATATTTCATAATAATAAACGCCTGTATTTCATAATAATAGACTCATTTATTAATTGAATTATGACCCAAACGGGGCTCCATAGTATACAGGTTACATGATGACCCTACCCATGTCGGTCCATATGGACCCTGGCTTTTAGAGGGAGTGCAAAGTGGTTCACTTTTTAACGTATATGTTTCTGAAACTAACATTTGTCAAGGAAGTTTAATTCTGCCTCTATCTTTCTATCTTTTGTGATAGATATGTGGCAGCAGGAAAAAGAGAGACGTCGCAGATGGGAGGGAATCGAGCGCGGCATCTGGAAATGCCGTTCTGACTGCCGGGCCGATCATTACTCGGAGTGGTACGGTTGGATTATTCTTTCTCTTCTACCTCCCGGGCATCCTCCTCTTTTTCTTATTATCCAAGGAGCTCTGTATCTGCACTTCAAAAAGAGTTGCAATGGTTCCTCATTCTCCCTGAAAACACACCTTCAAATGTGTAACAGTACTGGGTCATTCAAGTATTTCTTTTATTGTCAACAGGTCAAGACTGTCCGCCGGTCAGTCTTCCTCATCCATGTCCTTGTAATCTGGTGTAATGTAGAGAATAAAGCCACCATATGTGACTTTAAAATCTCAGTGCACTTTTCCGCATTAATGCTGCAATCACAAAAGTGGTAATAAACTTAGCCAAGGACACTGATACAACCCTCTACCATCAAAGAGTCTGGATGATCCTTTTCCTCTTTTATCTGGAGCAAATGGTGCCAATTTCTTTTTTTTTTCTTTTTTTTTTTCAAAAAAAGGAAAGTCCTGGAATACTGACTGGAAATAAAAATCAGAGTGTCATCTGCATATCAACTGACATTCACAGACTGAAACACAAAATTCAGTTTCACAAGTTTCAGTATTGCAATGCAGAAATAAAATCCCTTGTTTTAAGTCACTACTAGCTCTATAACATTTGTCCTAAACTTTTAGAAATGTGTTAAAGGCCTGAAATGCAGGAACAGATGTGTAATAACATTTGATATGATGAGACAAAGTTAATTATGTGTTCAGTGAAATAAAAGTCATTGTAAATGTAAGAATCACTGTTTTATATGATCAATTATTTTTTTTCCTTTTCTTTTGAGTGGGGAATTGTAAAGTAATTATGGCTCTTTAGATTATTATGGTTGATTTGCTACTTGCTTTCATTATACATACCGTTGTGTTTTCTTTATTTGTTCTTCACAGATGAAACACCAACTAACAACTCTCAGCTGGGTAAGAACTCACTTTCTCTCTGTTGAGCTGGATGACATATTGTTTTCAATAATAGTTTAATTAAACAGTTTAAATTAGTACAAGACTTTAAAGTACATGCATCCCTTCATTTCTGCATATCTAAGTTTGGGTCACGGGGACAACGGCCTCCAGCATGTCCCAGGTCTACCAGGAGGTCTCGGTCCTGGTGGCCATAACCCAAACCCAAGACACATCTCCAGGGATCCACATTACTAGAGACGCTGCACGGAAACACCTGTCAGTCTTACTATTACCAATCCTGGCTTTTCTTCCCTCTGTTGTGAATACGACCTTGAGATACCTAAACTTGTCCACTTGAGGCAGTAGCTCATCCCAAACCTGAAGGAGCTATTTCACCCTTTTCAACGTTTCCATCATGGTCTCAGATCTGGAAGTGCTGCTTCAGAATCCAACTCTGACTGGAAATGAATTTGACTTATTAATGTTAACTTACCTCACTCAGGTTGTATAGGGACTGAACGGCCTGTAGCATCAAACCCAGTATCCCAGTACTCCCAGAATACCCCCCACAGAATCCTTCAGAAATGCCATCTCCAAGACCATAAAGCACATGTGGCCCAGTTGGACCAACTCCCAACTCTGAGGCCTGGGATGTACTCGCAGTTTGATCGAGGCTTCATGTTCATTCGCACACTCAGCCACCGATGTTGTGAACGTTTTTTGCTTTAGTATTAACCGGGCCGTACGTGCGATGCCAGAGGCGTCTGCTTGGAGGTAGAACACAGAACCGGAGTCCAAAACAAACCATGAACAAGAAGGCGACGCCGAACATCCAAAGATGATATGTTAGGACTAGGGATGCACATTTTGGATTTTTTTTATGACCGTCAACCGACGCCCTTTAACGATTAATAACCGTTAACCGATAAGTCCGGGAGGGTTGGTTGCCGCGATGTTGCGTGCGTTGTCGTGGACGCATGCGGACACTTCCCCGTGTTTACTCTCGTGGTAATGTGTCACCGTCAGCTTGTCGCAGAGATGCCTCCGTCACTTTTGATTTATACTAGCACGGTCTCTGCTATGTTATTCCACGCCACAACGCAAGAGTGACAATCACGAACTAGCTAAACTTACTAAACTAATCTTTTGTGTTTTTCCACTTCCTCACCGTCTCGGCCGTATCCAGACCCACATTCATCGCTATCTCCCTCCATGAATTACAAGAATATGTGCTGTCTTTGTAGTCTGGAGAACCAGAATTGTACAGATGTGGGTACTTCCTCATTTTTTCAATGACGCGCTCTTTTCTACACGGATGTAGAATTGACCAATCAGAGGCCTGTTGCACCTGTCGACACGCCCCCATGAGTTGATTGAATTACGTAGCTTAAAAACAAAATTGACCGTTAGTATTAATCGGTTAGAGTTACTGTTATCGGTTAACGGTTAAACGGTTAACCATGTGCATCCCTAGTTAGGACATTAAATAGAAGATAGAAGTAAGGGAAACTGATGAGAACGTGAATGTCTTCTGCAATTTTTTTTTGGCATTTGTTGTGTCAGGTTGACTCCCTTGTTCATCACAGCACCAAACACAGCGAGCTGCAACCGGCCGTAACAACCTTGCCGTCAAACGTTGCACCGGCATAGGCTAGCACCTCTAGCGGTGAAGCAAATATTGCATCTCATGTGCACCTTTCATATTTTTCGAGGACGCGTGACTTACATACCAAATGAATGCAGGCATGGCAGCCATGATGGGTACGCGTTAAAAACAACAAGTATATTCCGAGCTGAGGACTCTTGAGGTTGTATACACCTTTTCCACTTGAAAAATTGTGGACATGCGCCCCCCCTAGTGGCCCCGCCATAACTGGAGTGTGCGGTGCTCCACCAACTAACCCAAACACAGCAGCGTGGAGCATCTGTTACTGGATAACACGCAGACATGTCTTGGATTGATGATGTTAGGCAGTGGCCTCCAGTTACAGATGAAGGTAGTTTATTATCGCTGTTTTTAATGATTGGTTATGGAAATAGCATGATCTATTCCCATAATCAAACACTAAAAACTGTGGGAATACGCTGATAACTAATGTCAACAAGGCCATAAAGATTATGCTACTGTAACGTTAACGCTAGCGGTAAATTAGGCTATATGTTAATGTTATATTTAATTTATTTTATCATTCTCCAAATTCATTCATTGTTTTATAGGCATTCAGGATAGGATAAGTGGCCGAAATCGGATAGGCTCGCTCAGGGACCCGGAGTATATTACATGGAGGTGTCCAGCTCATCCTTGCTGGATTTTATTTATTTATTTTATTTATTTTAAAGTCCTTTCTGTTGATATTTTTCACCCACGTCTTCCTAACTTCTTGTTCTGCAAACAAGGCAGTCTTCGTGCAGTAAAGGCTTGTGTATTTCACATACTTTCTTCTTCCATTGTTGAATTTTCACACCATTGTTGGCACAGTTTATGACGGAACATGTATTCCCACTCGACCGACTCGACATTATAAAAATATATATTTGTAGAAAGAGAAAAACACTGGTTAATCTGCGAGCCGGTGAAAGTGTCGCTCTGTGGCACAATACGCCAATGGCGGACGGGGTACTTCCGGCGGGCTGGCCCGAAAAGATCTATAGAGCTAGTCCAGGATGGACTCTCTCCTCCAGCATCTCTACATCCACCTCACCAGGGGGTTGGGAAGTGTAACTCCCTTATAAAAACAAGTCTCCTTTTAAAAAAGGGGAACTAGCGCCCAGTCTTCCAGTCCAGAGAGATTATGATGTCATGCAATGTTGCTGAGACGTGTCAACCAAGGGAGGACCTCGTCCATCCCTGGAGCCCTGCAGGCTCAACCTCCTCAACCTCAGCCCCAGTAACGGATCAGCCTCTAAAGTGAAAAGAAAAAAAATATCTCAACTCATTATCTTGTTATAAACCGTCTTCTTCTTTCATGCCATGTCTGATCGTGCTCCAGATCCTTATTTGGTTGTGTTTGTGCCGCCGCCGCAGCCCACCTGAAGACTCCAGAGTTTCAGATGAACACGGTGACGAGCGCGCTCATCTCAGGAGTGATCATTCTGGGCGTCCTGAGCGTTTGCTTCTTCATCTTCTCCCTCACCCTCCTCAGAGGAAAGAGCGTTCCTGTCAACGGCGTGTCCGGAGTCCGAAACCCGGCCTTCAGCTGAGCTCTCGAATCCTCTTCATCGCCATGATGAAACGCATTAGAGACGTGATATTTATACATTTAGAAATATGTTACCGTGTTTGTACATTAGGGTAGCGGTACAGCACGACTTTTTTATATGTTGTTCTTTGTTTTGTGTGGTCACGACAAACTGCACGGCAACGATAAATGAAATATACTAATCACATGTGGGTTGTGATTATTTGTCATGCAGGGTGAGAACAGCTGTAACTTAATGAAATACCTCAGATATGCAGCTGTCGTTGCAGCGTACAGGGCCAGTTATAAGGATGAAAGTACTTCATGATAATGAATAATCTGTTAGTTCTGCTGGTAAAAAGAAACTAATCATCAGTTAAAGTTGTCTGAGACCGCATATTTCTCCTGAGAAGGATGAAAAAGAAAACCATGGATCCGGATCCGAGTCTGGATTCCTCCACCAAACACAAACTGTTCCAACTGTTATGATTTCAAAAGTATACATAGAAAAGAAGTTGAGAGAATAAAGGAAACGCTAGTATTTAGAACTGAGCTGAGAGAAAACTTCAGGAAAGATTGTTTGGTCTCAATCACAAACTATGTATTATATAGTATTTTATGTAGTTTATTGTTAGATTAAACTGACATTTTTTTTTTATTAATGTTGATACATATTAGAAAGATGTCTCGAGCAATCATTTGATCGTTTTAATCTTTGTATTTTGTTCATTCATTTCAAATTTTAATGCAATGTGGTAGCAATAAACTTGTTAAAGTTTAAAATTGTACATGCGATGTAATTTTGTGTAGCTTCACCAAAATTGCTCTTAAAATGTTACTGATATTCTGTTTCTGAAATGTACAAATGCTTATGTATGTTTCAAATACTGCAGTTAGATTTTTGATTAAAACCTGCCCAAGTGACACATTTCTAAACAGACAGAATGAACTTGTTTTTCAAAATTTACTCAGTGGGAAACCCTTCATGACAAATACATAAAAAAACCTTTAATAATTACATCATTTATGTATATTTAAGCTGATGTGAAATCCATTTAGTTAGCTTGACCTCTTAAAGTTGTATTTCCATCCTAAAAACAAAATGCTCTTTGCAGTTATGACTGTGCAGCCTATTGATTGGCCTTTATCTGTTTTTATTCTGATAAAGATATACTCATTTAACCATGAACCCCAAAGGTCCAATAACTTCCCTCTGACAAAGCCCTTGCTAGCCTCGCTTAGCATAGTAACTGGAAGTGGACTGAGTGATAAAATAAACCTGATAGCATATTTTAACATGCTGTGACTTATGCAGAAATAACAACTATCCTCTGAACAGATACATATAAGGAATTAGATTTTACTGAAGCACTGCTATCTGGGTGCAGCAATCAATCAGAGTTTAATATATAACAGGGTCTAACCGACTTTGTGTGTCATGCATTTTGATAATTAGTATAAACACTTACTTTAGCTCCCCTTGGTGTGCCAATTTTCCAGTATATTTTATCAGAACAGAATACAGGATGTATTATAAATGACACTGAGATGTTTAACTGCACATTTTATGGTCCGATTCTGCAGAAGCTAACGCATGTCACCATGGTTACCTTTATTTTCACATCATTTCTTTTACAAATAGAACACAAGTTTCCCAAATTAACTGTGATTTATATATGCATTACTATCTTAAAGAAGAATTTAATCCACGTTTGAGAAGAACTGGGCACTAACAAGTTCTTACAAACTCAGCTAACAAGTCCTGCTTCCCAGAATTGTCTGGCCATTAAGTAGCAAAATTTCTAATTATTCCCACAGTCACTCAAAAGACCACACCTCTAATTATACATAAATTTGTTGTATTAAGTAATTTTAACTGATGTGGTACAAAAAAAAAAAAAATCCCACTCGTACAGTTGTCATATGGAGACCAAAGTACATTTTTGCCCCAGGCAGTAAATATGTTTATTTCTGCTGCAAATTTGGACTTTTTAACATGGAGGTCAGTGGACATGGACTCCATTTTGGGTCCAGCTCCTAGTGGTCAGTCAAGGAACTGCAGCTTTTAACATCTTCTACCCAGACATTGGAATGTTAGTGCTCGGTCATAGGTGGTAAATCTGTGCTCTGACTTTTGAAATACTTGTTTCAATAAAAGTGTTTTAAAACTCACATGTGTATCTTCATAAGTAAGAGCAGATCAGGTGGTGTTTGTGGGGGGAGGATGGGTTCAGCCAGCGGTAAATGAAATGAGGGGTTGTTTGTTTGTTTTTTCTCTTTACAGCTAATCTTTTTTGTATCTACTGAGAAGGATTACAGCCACAGTACAAGAAAAAAAGTTTCAAAAGGTTGAGAACCTCCGTGTTAGTTTATCACACCAGACGTAGCTACTTGAGGCATGGTGAGTTTAAGTACACTTTCAAATATTGGAAACCAGTTAGGGACGCCATAGATTACTAAAAACATATACGTTGCTTGTGGTTGTATGCGCAGTAACAGCGTTCACACTATATTTTTATTCATATTATGTAGTAGGCTGTTTCTGAAACCTTGGTTAAAAACCTTAGTCAACACCTTCCTTCATTTACTCCGGTAGTATAAAAAAATTCCGAGTGTTCAGTGGCCTTTGAATGCAGCGACAGACTGTTTGGCCGATGACGCGAACCAATCGGCTTCCTCCATTCCCGATAATTGGCCAATCACAGGAGCCGTATTAGAGTCAAAACTATTCAACATGGAGACAACGGTTGAAACCCTTGAGGCGATGGTAAGCTGAGCAAGAATTTACTTATTTTGTTATCAGCTATTTTCCCAAATAGATCCCCTGCCTTGGCGAAAGGAAGAGAGACAAAAGAAGCTGGTAAATTATCAACGAGTGACACGTTGTGGGGTTTTCTGTAAATAAATCGCTGAAACTCCGGCGGCCTTCACGAACCTCAGCACTGATGTTCCGTTTATATTCTCCAGTTTTTACTGAATATATTCGTCTCAGCAGTCAACGTCACGTTAACTGCGATGTCGTTTCTCACACCACTTGTTTGTCAACTCCTTTTTTCTCGTGTGCCGTTAAAACAACGATATGATAACGGTCTATAAAGTCTAAAAAAAAAAAACAGTCACAACTAGCCAGCAGGGCCCCTCACAGCCCAGGTGGGGCCTCGGGCTGACGTCATCACTGGGGCCCCAGAACATCAAAAACTAAACTGCAGTCATAGATTAAGGAGATTAATCAACCTTAGGTCTATTTATTAAGTAGTAAAGGAGTCAAAGCTTTGGTTAGTAACCAAAACAATGTTTGTTGTTGTTGTTTTTGTTGTTGAAAGATAAGCATGGTCGGAAAGTCTTTATTCTAGAAAAGTTAGAAACCCCAGTAGTTGTCCTGGTTCTGGAGCTTCAGCTGTTGGCAGATGCTCTGACTTCATTGCACTACTGTATCAGACAGCTAGTAGTGCAATAGTATTGTCAAAGCATCTGAAAACTGCAACCACCTGCTGCACGTATCATTTTTATCAGACCAGGTAAAGTCAAAGAAACACAATATACTAGTGTGCGTCTGTAAGTAGATACATGAGTGTATCTGTGATTTTCACTCATGAAAATGGGATATTTACTGGAAAATAAAACATAAAGACCAGCACTTTTTTTTATCAGTTTTCACGTTATGTCTTCTCAGTATTGAAGTATGTTGGTACATGTTCATCTGTTGGATGTAGAAATGATTCTGATCTATACCTCCTGATGATGAATGCTGACAGTTAGGTTACTTATTTCATCATCGTAACTATCGGTGGTATTATATGTAAGATGGTACAGGCTGTAGTAAACTATAGCCCCTAAAAAGAGCAACAAAAAACACTAGACTACAATATAATACACTTTATTTTAATTGAGCAGGCTGTGAGGCTTTCAGATTGAATATTTAAAATAAAGTGCCAAAAATTTAGAAAATCAAAAGTCTGCATTATTAGTATATATTACAAATAAGTGTCATTCTGATATGTGATCAGTTCCTTCCATCAGTATCAAGCTCTTATGACGATGGATCAGATCTGTAGTCTGTCATTTCAGACAGATCTGGATTAGAGGGAACAGAGGAGAGTATATTTGTAGGTTTCCTGCTGACGTGTAACGCTGAGCTTTTATCCCAGTTCCTGAAGTCAGAGGCAGACCTGGACTACATCGAGAGGCGGCTGAAGCTGGACTTCATCAGCAGCTCTGTAGAGAACGGATGTCCCGCTGAGGTCAGAACTACTGTCATGGTGATGTCATCTACTGTCTACAGCACTGCTCATCATCACAAGCTAAGAACAAGTCCATCTATGATGTCACCCTCAGGTTATCTGAATATTGGCTCTGAGATTTCAAACCTTTGGTTGTCGACATCTTGTCAGGAGCTGAATCCATGCAGTCCTCTGTGACAAATACAAATACAAATGCGGGTCATTCCACCTCAAATCAGCAGATTAGAAAAAAATTCCCACATGACCATCTCTGATTTGCTTGATTTTTTTTTTTTTTTTTCTTATGAACTTTGACTATAATGTAGTAACTTTGTGCAATGTTAGCCTGGTACTAGCAATAATTTCGGATTTATAAATTTTTGAAAAAGTATCCGTACGGCCATTTTCACGACATTCCGAACGTTTTTAAAATTATTACCATTTTTGAGGGGCTGTATCTTCGCAACCGTACAAGCTAGAGAGCTGATTTTTTTTTATGCTGTTAGTCCTGTATGTGAACTCTCTGTATGGGGTCAGTTTCAGGTGTCTATTCATTGCTGTTTGTTTTAAAATAAATTTCAAACATCCAAAATAAATTTCACTCGCTTTGTGCGGTCCATATTTGTCCATATTTGGACCCCTTGTAATAGTAGCTGAGACTTACTTTTCTTGTTGAACAATCTCCTTCTCTTATAGAATAAAAATACATAAAGAATTTGCAGAAAACAATTATATTTTAGTTCTCATATGACCCAGCAAAAAATGAATTTTGCATTTTATTGTCGATATTCAATTGACAAAATATGACAACATGTACCAAAAAACTAAATATACTACCAGAAAGGTAATGACAATATCTGTTTATATACAAAGTTTCAAGTTGGTACTAAGGGCCAATTCCAATTCCTCTCTTAACCCTCAATCTTAACCCTCGAAAGTAAGTGTGAGGGTTATCTAGTGGCTTAGAAATGGGACACCCCTCGAGTGCAGTTACATCATCAGACTGAAACGTATCAGAGCCGTGTTGTCTCTGTATTTCCTGAAATGACTCAGGGATAACATTGAAAAGAGCGTCGTATATTCTCTAAATAATATTAGCAAATAACACAATAGACGATACATTATTCAGTCCTCCGTCGCTACACAACAAGGTATACAAGTAACGTGAAGCCGCCTGGGACCGCCGACGGGACCCGGACCGCTGACGGGACCCGGACCGCTGACGGGACCGGGACGGCGGAACGGGACCACCGACGAGTACAAGTAACGTGAAGCCGACCGGGACCGCTGACAGGACTGGGACCGCTGATGGGACCGCTGAGGGGACGGACCGCCACGGTCGGCGGAGCGGTCCCGTCGGTGGTCCGGGTCGGCTTCACGTTACTTTGTTGTGTAGCGACGGAGGACTGAATAATGTACCGGGACCACCGACGAGTACAACGTGAAGCCGACGGGACCGCCGGTCCAGAAGCAAACATCGTAAAGTAATAAAATAAATGTTACGCAACAACGATGTTAATCCATGAAAAAAGTCTCAAACAAACATAATAAAATGGTTTCGTAACATTTATATCTTTAAGATATACGAAGATACTTACGTTTGTAGCTAGCTTCTGGATAGCCCTTACTTCCAAGGGTGGTGTCGGAAAATCTCAATTTTGAGGGCGATACAGCCCTCAAACTCGTCCCTCAACTTGATGTCCCTTAGAATCGGGACACCACTTGCCCTTAGCGGGAACGCGCATTTTTGAGATTGAGGGTTGAGATTGAGGGTTAAGGGAGGAATTGGAATTCACCCTAAGTCTCTAAGTTATCTAGAAAAAATTCTCAAATCGAGCATTTTTGCCATTTGTACTGTACGGATACTTTTTCAAAAATTTATAAATCTGAAATTATTGCTAGTACCAAGCTAATATTGCACAGAGTTACTACATTATAGTCAAAGTTCATAAGAAAAAAATATCAAGCAAGTCAAAGATGGTCAAGTGGGAAGGTCCTGTTAAATTGAGGTGGAATGACCCAAATGGGTCGAACAAACAGGACTGGCTTTCATAACCTAGCTGTTCTGATTTAGCTTAGCTCAAGCTAATCTATAATGCTGATTACCGATGCCTTAATTGTGATTAACTCTGTCCAACCTTGTTTCCTTGAAACAACATCTGAAACAAGGACTGGACTGGTGACTGGTCACCACTGGACCCTTCTGGACCAGCCTTGAACTGGTCACTAGACCACTTGAACTGGTCACTAGACCAACTGTGAACTGGTCACTAGGACCGGCCTTGAACTGGTCACTGGACCGGCCTTGAACTGGTCACTAGGTGAACTGGTACTGACCGAACTGGTCACTTAGACCAACCTTCGAACTGGTCACTAGACCAACTGGTGAACCTGACTGACCAACCTGTGAACTGGTCACTAGACCAACCGCCGTGAACTGGTCACTAGACCAACCGCCGTGAACTGGTCACTAGACCAGCCGTGAACTGGTCATTAGACCAACCTTCGTAAACTGGTCACTAGACCAACCTTCGTGAACTGGTCACTAGACCAACCTTCGTGAACTGGTCACTAGACCACCGTGAACTGGTCTTGACCAACCTTCGTAACTGTCACTAGACCACCTTCGTGAACTGGTCACTAGACCAGCCTTCGTGAACTGGTCACTAGACCACCGTGAACCGGGTCACTAGACCAACCTTCGTGAACTGGTCACTAGACCAGCCGTGAACGGGTCACTAGACCAACCGTGAACTGGTCACTAGACCAACCTTCGTGAACTGGTCACTAGACCAACCTTCGTGAACTGGTCACTAGACCAACCTTCGTGAACTGGTCACTAGACCAACCTTCGTGAACTGGTCACTAGACCAGCCGTGAACTGGTCACTAGACCAACCGTGAACTGGTCACTAGACCAGCCGTGAACTGGTCACTAGACCAACCTTCGTGAACTGGTCACTAGACCAACCTCTGTGAACTGGTCACTAGACCAGCCGTGAACTGGTCACTAGACCAGCCGTGAACTGGTCACTAGACCAACCTTCGTAAACTGGTCACTAGACCAACCTTCGTAAACTGGTCACTAGACCAGCCGTGAACTGGTCACTAGACCAGCCGTGAACTGGTCACTAGACCAACCGTGAACTGGTCACTAGACCAACCGTGAACTGGTCACTAGACCAACCGTGAACTGGTCACTAGACCAACCGTGAACTGGTCACTAGACCAACCGTGAACTGGTCACTAGACCAACCTTGTCACTAGCCCAGCCGTGAACTGGTCACTGGACCAACCGTGAACTGGTCACTAGACCAACCGTGAACTGGTCACTAGACCAACCGTGAACTGGTCACTAGACCAACTGTGAACTGGTCACTAGACCAACTGTGAACTGGTCACTAGACCAACTGTGAACTGGTCACTAGACCAACTGTGAACTGGTCACTGGACCAGCCTCGAACTGGTCACTGGACCAGCCTCGAACTGGTCACTGGACCAGCCTCGAACTGGTCACTGGACCAGCCTCGAACTGGTCACTGGACCAGCCTCGAACTGGTCACTGTGGGCTGCCAGTGCAAACAGTACAGCAAGTCATATGATTATGTTCTTTATTCATAGTTCTACTGTGCTGGAGCTAAAGTGATGATCACTACTGGTTCCTTGGTCTTTGTGACACAATTATCCCACTACAGTTGTTGCCCGTGAGAAATCCAGCTGTGGAATCCAAGTGTCTGGTTCAGAAGTGTGAACTAAACCCAGTCAGGAGCAGGTTTACTTCCACATATCCTGTGTTTCTTTCTGTCTCCTCCCCGTCATGAAGCTGAAACAGATTCAGACAATTAATTATATAATGCACATGTCAGGGACGTCTGACCCTCACTGGGTTCAGTAGGTAAACTTATACTCATAATATATTTATAAAAGTTAGAATAAAATGTGAAGATAACACAAACGACAAAACAAATACTAAAACAACCCACAGCTGGTGGAAGTAATAAAGCATCCTGGAATCTATTTCTGCTGAAATGTCATCTGAGCACAGAGCCCATTATTGTATTTGGGAAATAAAAAGTTGCAAGACATTGTAACTTGGATGTGGAACGTTGAACCTAATCTGATTAAATTTAATTGTACTTTCTCTGTAAATTAATTTGGGATGACTTTTGTTGACAAATGGCACAATGAAAATAAAGTGAACTGAATAAGTTCAGTTCCTGCCTGACTGATGAGAAGCAGTCCTTAAGGAGATAAAGATGTACAAAAACATGACTGTTTTTTTTCAAAACTAGAACCAAAACAACAGGCTGGGACCTGGAACGCTGGTTTGAAACTGTTTGTGTTTCAGGAGAACCTGGTGGTGATGCTGGAGAACCTGAAGAACATCAGGACCAAACACTCGTCGCTGTTTTCTGAGGCGATGGCGGTCACAGCTGCTCAGAGAGAGCACATGCTCTCCATCAAGAACAACTTCAGACAACTCAGAGACCTGATCACCGTCTGCCAGCAGAGCTCTGATGTACAGGTAACCACACACACACTCAAACACACCTAAACACACTCAAACACACCTAAACACACCAAACACCACCTGAGCAGCTGCCTGCAGTAAAACAGAAAGCTGCTGTGAAACCTCTGCAGTTCTGTTCAGGAAAAACAAAGGAGTCCTGTTCCTGTTTAGAGATCTTCTGATGGCGGAGGACTAACACCTGTGTCCTTGAACTCCTCAGGTGGAGCCAGTGTTGGAGTCAGAGCTGGAAGACTAACACCTGTGTCCTTGAACTCCTCAGGTGGAGCCAGTGTTGGAGTCAGAGCAGGAGTTAGAGCAGGAGTCAGCAGTGCTTCTGGGTTCATCCATCATCACAGCTGAGGTGAGTCAAAAGTCCTTATTTTCTAGAGAAGCATCTTCTGTTCAGATGAGATGTTGCTGTAAAGACGACCCTGAACGATGGTGTTTGTTCCTGGAGAATGAATCTGAAGTAAGATAGTAAGATGAAACGTTAAACTAATCAACACCTGAAGTCCAACTGTATCTCAGTTTTGACTGTGTTGGTTTGAACTGCCAACGTTCAAACAACAACGTTTCCAGGTGTGTTTAGTCTGACTTTGACAGCGAAACATTCAGTTGTTGTGATGTTAGAAGTAAACGTGACAGCTGAGGGATGACAAATGTACTTTTTAAGATGTTCATACTGTGGTTATCTACTGATCACCACAATAATACGGGTAAGATCGCATCTTACAAGTAAAATACTGTTGAAATAAAAAAAAAAATGTCCTAAGAATTAAAAGGCATGTTTAGCATAGCAGCGTTACACCCTAAGACATTAGCACAATCCCAGTTACAGAAAATTTGGGACAGTTTGTAAAAACAGAAAAATCTCATGATATGCATATTTAGGGACCCGATCTTCCGCCAAAACCATCCTAAAGCCAGCTATTAAGGGATAGCAGGTAGGGCGGGAGGGGCGTTCCCCCGCAAAGAACGCAATCTTCCACCTCCCTAAACCCGCGATCTTACCAGCGCTAACAGCTATATTATGCATAGGAGTGGTTCGGGCGTTCCACCTGTTAAACCAATCAGTGCGTCAGCAGCCATTGCCTCTAAGAGCAGGTTGCGCTACCCGCTACCGCTATGGAGCGTCTTTTCAAAAACGTCTGCAAGGAATACGGTGATGCGATAATCGCAGGTAGCGGGTGGTCTGACCACCCGCTACCCTAAACCCGCTATCGTGAGATACCAAGTTTCCGGTAAGCGCAAAAGACATGCCCATTGCCACACCTACAATGTGAGTAAGGAAGCCGGCATAGCGGATAGCGGCTTTAGGGAAGCGGAAGATTGCATTAGCGCTTAGTGGAGGTTCCTAAACCCGCAATTAGCGGGTAGCGGGAGGTGTACGATCGGGGCCTTAATTTCTAGTTAGAACATAAAGAACATAGCAGATTTGACCATTTCCTTGAAAATATTAGCTCATTTTGACTTTGGCTCTGTTATAGCTTATTAACCAGAACGCTTACATATATTGATTTGTCATTTCTGATACATTATTATTGATTATATCTATTATTTCCGTTTATGAAATAATTGTAATAATATTGATAATGCTAATACTAAATACATGTATTATTATTAATATATTTTTCATTATTATTTATTTTGTTATATAATAATTGAGTAATTACATCCAGTCTGTTCCAGTCATCAGAAACTGTGTCATCGTGTGCATCATCACGTTTTCACACCCTCAGATATGAGACAACTCTTTCTGCTAGCCTCTTCCTCCTAGCTTCTTCTGCTAGCTTCTTCTGCTAGCCTCTTCTGCTAGCCTCCGTCTACACCCACGACAGCAGAAGTGATGGTGGATTTTATTTTATTTTTTCCCTGCAGGTGTCTCCTGCTCCAGAAGCTTCCGTCCAACATGGAGCTCAGAGTAGGTAGTTTTCCTTCTGGTCTTCAGGCTTCAACGTGTCTCATCTCCTCTGCTTCGTCTCTTTCAGTCTCAAATGTCTCTACAGTCGGAGTTATATTTCCATGGAACCATATCATATATTTATTTGTGCAGGATTAACTTTATTAAACATTAGAAGTAATTTCAAAGTAAGTAAAACACGCACAGAAACACGTTATCTCTGAGTAGACTTGAACGCAGGCGAAGCAAGCCGGCATTTTTTTCTGGACAGAGGAAAGGGCGGGGACAGAGGAAAGGGGTGGGGACAGAGGAAAGGGGCGGGGACAGAGGGAAGGGGCGGGACAGAGGGAAGGGGAATATAGAATATAGATTGGTTGGCCGATGTAACAGATTGTACAGGTTGTTGTACATTGGTTTGAAGGAAATGATTAGTGGGGGGTCTGGGGCTCCTCCC